>PVJC01001442.1:0-93889 GCA_004026665.1 Murina feae
TGTATGGAGGAGGAAAACAATGGCTTAACCCATTTTATCTTTAACCAGGGAAGAAAATGACAATAGTTTCAAAAGAGTCTATCCTAGAAAGAGGAATAATTTCAACGAGTCCCTCCAAATTCACAGAAGTTATTTTCCTAATTTTAATATCAAAACATTGCCAACACTATGTGACAAAGATCCCTTCTACCCTAATCCAGGGGTTTTCAGGTTTCCTGAAAATTTTCTTAAAAATTTCAGCAACAATTGGGCTATAAATTCATGACTACTTCAGTTTTGTGGGGTTTTTTTTTTATGGAAGGGGGCAGTCATGAGAGGCAAGTGGACAAAACATCAATTACAACTCAAAGTCCCGTATGTTTTGTAAGTATCCAGAGGGTTACAATTAATGTGCAATAATATTGTTTGTATTATCGATTCTATTGATTTAGCAAATCAATAAAATTTAGCATTTGCATCCGGTTAAGAGAATTTCTACTTCACACTAGAAATCCTTTCAGACTGTATAATACACAAACATTCGATTATATAAGGAAAGAACAAAGAGAGACCAGGGTTAATGTGAGAGAAGTCAGTTGCTCTGGGGAACATGCATTTTTCTGATGGAGTTAATGAGAGGGAATGAAAAGGGACTTTGAAGTCCAGAAAAATGTTCTTTTGTAGCCTCAAAATGTAGGCTGCCAATCAGCCTTCCGATTACTTCCAATTCAGGTAGTGACATGTGTCCTTCAGAAAGACAAAAACAGTCATGTCTTTTTATCTGTAAGTTACTGAATGCCTGACAAGGTGTAATGGTCCATAAGTAAGGCTGATTATACCTTTAATCCAGTGATTTAGGATTGTGTGCACATTATTTTATTTGTAATAGATTTTTATTGGTTTCAGAGAGGAAAGGAGAGGGAGAGAGACAGAAAGAGGGAAACATCAATGATGAGAGAGAATCATTGATCTGCTGCTTCCTGCACGGCCCCAATTGGGGATCAAGCCCGCAACTTGGGCATGTGCCCTGACCAAGAATCAAATTCTGACCTCCTGGTTCATACCACAGGGCGATGCTCAACCAACGAGCCACTCCGCCAGGGCTTGTGCGCACATCTTAGAGACTGGTGCCCAGCTCAGGGTTACTTACTAGCATTGTGTTTCTTCTTTAATCTTCTAAGAAGCCTTTCATTCAAATGACAAAATGAAATAAATGTTCTTTGGGGGAGTGAGAGAAGAATTGTATAGTACAGATTTCATATATGTACTTTTATTTTACATAAATGCCTCTTGAATTGTGCTTATTGCTTCACTTTATTCATTCATTTAACAAATACTTGAACATCATTACTGGTGAGGCATAGCTCCCATTTCTATGGATAGAGCTTAAAAGCAAGAGATTTTTTTTTAAAAAAAAAGCCTTCCTTAGAGCCAACTATTTTCAGCCATACTTATTTTAGAGGTTGTGAATGCTATTGTTCTTAAAGAATTCATAAGTATAATGGGAATTATGAAATGTAGACTTTCATCCTTTATTTAGCACTAACTATTCATTCTCATTAGTATTTTTGCCAAGCCTCTTAACTTTTTCAGGGCCCCTGGATAAGAATATACAAAAGATACTATCGAGCACTGTTTTTCTTTAAAATTAGAAGTATTAAAAAGCATTTGGCTGTTTATATGGAATGTGATCCACAAAGAATAATATCAATTACCATAGAATATGATTACTTACATAGAATGTACTTAATTAATTTAATAAATTATTTACCTGTATACAATCATTCTTCCTAAATATTTCTAATATCTTCTGAGTGGGGCTGAGAATACAGTGCTGCCATAGAAAAATGAAAGTGTAGTTTAAAAAGAGAAATTCTAGATAGAAAAAAATAGATCTCAAAGAAGATTAAATATGCAAAAGTAATGAACATTAATAAACTCTTAAAAATGATTGAGACTACAGGATATGTGGGCAATATGGTCTAGACTAGTTGGCCTCAAACTTCAGCATACTTACTGAAGACCTTGCTAAATTATGGATTGGTGGAACCTTCTCTCCTAACACACGAAAATGTGCATGTTTGACAAATTCCTGCTGGCCCAGAAAGCACACTTTGAGAAATGTGTAATCAATTATAGAGCAAAGCCCAGAGGTGGTACAAGTCTATGTAGTAGGCATCTCAAGTATAGAACCCTTTCCAAGATGCAGACTTCAGAGCCCTGTTGAGAAAATAGTAACCTGTCATGAGGGCATTATGCAAAGTGAGATAAGTCAGAGAAAGGCAAATACTGTACAATATTACTTATATGTGGAATCTGAAAAAGCCAAACTTATAAAACCAGAGAGTATAATGGGGGCTACAGGGTGCAAGGGATAGTGGAATTGGGGAGATGTTGTTCAAAATGTGCAAATATGGAGCTAAAAGATGAATAAATTCTGGGAATTTAATTCACAGCATAGTGATTATACATTTAAAAAAACTGTAGTATACACTTAAAGTTTCTGAGAAACTACATCTAAAATGTCCTCAACACAAAAATGAAATGAGAACTATGGGACATCAGGGAGATGTTAACTAATCTATGGTGATAATCACATTATTTGTTCAGTGTTTTAAAAAATGGCTAAATATCGTACAATGCAACATTCAGTGTGGTGCAATTGATAACTATACAATTATTGACTTTTCTTTGCAAAAAATTTGCTTGAAGATTAAATTCAGTCAATGAAGTGATAAAAAAGATTGTTTATTTTGAACGGAGAAAATAATGACAAAGCACAAGTTTTGAGCCTTCATCCAGCTCTAAGAAGGGTTTTCCATCTTTCCATGCATCAGAGTCACCTGGGTAGCCGAGTTTTTAAAAGCTCTCTAGAGAATTCTATAATACAGCCAAGACTAAGAATCACCGAAAGCCCTCGGCATCTATTAGTATTAGTTCTGCAGAGTATAGCATATATTTAGGGACTTTAGCAATGTGAAAAAAATATTATGTCTAACAAAAATCAATACATTGAGAAAAGAAAAATTAAAGGAAAGTGCTTTTAGTACTATTTTTAGCTAGTATGCAGGCCGCAATGTCCAAAATGAATACACAATATAGGCATTTCTCAGTAGTGGCTCTCAAATGTGCTAATATATTAGATTACTTGGGTTTTAAATAACTGATATCTGTATATTCCCTTCTAAGATTCTAAATTTATTTTTCTGTGGTACAGTCTGGCCATCAGTAACTTAAAGATCTCTTTAGGTGGTTTCTTTGTAAATTTTAAACCATAGAATTTGATAGCAATGACTACAAAAATTTGCATACATTTTAAATAGGGGTTTGTTAGGAGAAATAGATAGACATCTGGATCCATAACTCAATGCTTACAAAATCCTATATAATAAAGAGGGAATATGCAAATTGACCATCACTCCAGTCAATTTGCACCCACAACTGAGGCTAAGTTCCCATAACAAGCCTTAAGGAGCAATCAGCAGGGACCTGAGGCTGCGCACCCACGCACCTCCTGCATGGGGCTTGACAGGGGACCTCAGGTCATGCCTTCCACCCACAGGGCTTGACAGGAGACCTCAGGCTGCTCCCCCCGCCCTGGCACCAGGCCAGAGGAACTCAGGCTGCACCCTCTTCCCTGGCCCCAGGCCAGGGGACCTGAGGCTGCACGCCCCCCACCTGGCAGGGCTTGACAGGGTGGGACCGGCCAGGTCTGGATCTAGCCCAATGAAGGGGGCCTGTCCAGCTTTGGGTCTCAAGTGATTTTGAGGTGCACGTGGGTGGTTGAAGACTTGACTCTGGGTTCCGTGGTGCACCCCAGACTCTGACAGGAGGAAGATTTTCATATATGTTTTACTAATTTTTTTTAATCTCTGACACTTCTATTATACAGAAAGGGCAAATAGCAACATTAAAATATTTCCAACATTTACAGGGAACTCATACAACTTAACAAAAGGAAGATAAACAACCCAATCAAAAAATGGGCAAAGGACCTAAAAAGACACTTTTCAAAAGAGGACATAAATAAGGCAGAGAGGCATATGAAAACATGCTCAAAGTCACTTATCATTCGAGAGATGCAAATCAAAACAACAATGAGGTACTATCTCACACTGGTCAGAATGGCTATCATCAACAAATCAACAAACGACAAGTGCTGGAGAGGATGCGGAGAAAAAGGAACCCTCCTGCACTGCTGGTGGGAATGCAGACTGGTACAGCCACTGTGGATAACGGTATGGAGTTTCCTCAAAAAAACTAAAAATGCAACTGCCATTTGACGCAGTAATCCCACTTCTAGGAATATACACGAGAAAACCAGAAACACCAATCAGAAAGGATATATGCATCTCTATGTTCATAGCAGCACAATTTACCATTGCTAAGATTTGGAATCAGCCTAAGTGTCCATCAGCAGATGAATGGATTAAAAAACTGTGGTACATCTACACAATGGAATACTATGCTGCTGTGAAAAGGAAGGAGTTCTTAGCATTTGCAGCAGCATGGATGGAACTGGAGAACATAATGCTAAGTGAAATAAGCCAGTCAATGAAAGAAAAATACCACATGTCTTCACTCATCTACAGATAATAATAACCATTATAAACTGGTGAACAAAAACAGATTCAGAGGCAGAACAACATCAAACAATCTGTCAAATTAAAGCAACAAGGATGGAGGGGGTTGGGGGGGTAATAGATTAACCAAACGACTTTTATGCATGCATTTAAGCATAACCAATGGACACAAATCACTGGGGGGTAGGGGAGGCTGGGGGAAGGGCAGGGGAAAAAAGAGATATTTGTACTAATCTTTGTAATACTTTATGTAATTAAAAAAATAAAATGTAAGAAAACTGGAAAAAATGGAAAAAAATAAAAAATAAATAAAAAATAAATATTTCCTCAATTAATCCCCTTTTAATGTGCATGAATTTCGTGCACTGGGCCACTAGTAGACTTATAATCATCTTTACAGATAAAATAGTGAGACTTAAAATAAGATATGGGTTTTTTTCTACATACAATCTTATATTTGAGAAGGCAATTTGAGCGCAACTACTGTGTGTGTGTGTGTGTGTGTGTTTACAAATTAACAAGTTTGACAAACTGTAAATTCTTTTAAAAATATTGCTGCCCTGCCCTGGCCGAGTGGCTCGATTGGTTGGAGTGTCATCCATACAACAAAGCCTTGCAGGTTTGATTCTCAGCACATAACTACACTGCAGGTTCGACCCCAGTCAGGGCGCATGTGGAGGGCACCTGATCAATATTTCTCTCTCACATTGATGTTTCTCTCTGTGCCTCTTCCTTTATCTCTCTAAAATCAGCAAATATATCCTTAGGCGAGGATTTAAACATTTTATAAAAATATATTTTACTGATTTTTTTACAGAGAGGAAGAGAGAGGGATACAGAGTTAGAAACATTGATGAGAGAGAAACATCAATCAGCTGCCTCCTGCCCACCCCCATTGGGGATGTGCCTGCAACCAAGGTACATGCCCTTGACCGGAATCGAACCCGGGACCCTTCAGTCCGTAGACCGACACTCTATCCACTGAGCCAAACCAGTCAGGGTGATTTAAACATGTTTAATAAAATATTGATAGATATTTGAAAATATGTTCAACTGCTACAACATGCTGGCTGAGCCTCAGTTGCTTGCCTGTTGGTGAGTCATGTCATGGCTGTGTATGCATGACGGGCTCTGACGAGGGAGCTATGACCAAACTTGGCTGTTGTGTTCTACTGCAGAGCTAAGGAGAAACTCTGCTATCCCCAGCAAATGGATACAGGCCTTGAGATTGCCTCTCTTAGCTACTCCGTTGCTACCCATGCAAGTCCCCGCTCCTCATGTACTGTTGGCTTGTTCCCCGCTCACGCTTCCTTAGAAAACACTTTGTATACCCTGTGTGTCAGATATCTGACTGTAACGCCGAAAAAGGTCATGTCAAGACTCCACAATCTGCTATAAAATTTTATATTTTGAGAAAAATAGTCATGTTAAGGACTATTACTTCCTTACACAGATGGGAAAAATCTGCTTTTCTCTCAGATTCCAAAGTACACATTTCTGGCAGAGACCTACTAAAATCCTAAGCACAGGAACTCTGCGGATATAGAAACCTCATGACTAAAATTCATCAGGCCCACTATCTTCCCATGTAAGGAAGATAGGTGTGTAATTCATTCTAAGTCTAATATTGACCCAGTGATGTAGTCTTCAGTTCTATCTACAATCGAATATGCTATGTTCCCTGAACCTGCTTTGCTTTGGGTGTGTTGTGAGGTGGTAAAAACAGAACTAAGGCAAGACTAAGTGTTTTCACCAGTTAAGTGCCATGATATTTTGAATTTAATTTAAAAAGGTCCATTGCTTGCGTCTATAGATGCTTATGGCGCACAATTGGTTAACCTTGCAAGTATATCAATATAGTATACAGATAATGTATCATAGAATTGTACCACTTGAACCTATATAATGTTATTAACCAATGGAACCCCAATAAATTCAATAAAATGGATGAATAAATAAATAAAATCTAGAGGAAAATAATGTTCCTGATTTTTTTTAAATCACATGGCTATATCTTTTGGTCTACAGAATGGACCAAATATCTTTGCGGTGATTAAGGATTGCATCTAACACTCCTGATCTTGGTTCTCAGGGTACACATGAGCAGAAGTTCTGTTCCAGGAGTCTCTCCTTGGTCTGGGATGGGTGACTTTTCCCTGTATCTTTATATCATCATCCTTTAAGCATGTCTATTTCTGTGTCCAAAATTCTTCTTCACATAAGGACACCAATGATATTGGATCAGGGTCCCATTTTAGTAACCTCAGCAAGGACCTCATTTCCAAATAAGATGACATTCTGAGATTTAGGGAGTTAGGACTTCAACCTATGAATTTGGAGAGTACACAGTGCAGATTATAACACAAGGCACTATATAAATCTCTAGCCTGCACATGCTCTTGGATGTAGCTTAATCCTCCTGATTCCCTTATTTATAAGTTAGGTACATTCTGGGCCCATATTTAGTCTATACGAACATGAATTGAATTTTAACATTCTTTGAAAGTTTATACTTTGAAGAAACTCTCTGAAATATTTCATAACTTTTAGCTTTATGTCCATCTATGTTACAAGTCAGTTTTATGAAAAGCCTTTGTATTCTGCTCAATACCCAATTTCTACGGCAAAACACAAATCCTTCTCCCCCACCGCCTGCCCAAGTAACCATAGGAACGGGGAATTTCACTCCCCAGAGCAGTAGATATCTTCTCCCTTCCGTGTCTTTGAACTCTCTGATGGGGGAGTTGGGAGGAGAAACTACCAAAGAGCCCTCTTGCCCTTCGAATGCCTGCCTCTGCCAGGGCAGGGATTTGCTGAGTGGACTGCATGGTGGGAAGTGTTTGTACCTGGCAGTGATCAAGTGAGAAGTGCCCGGTAGGGAGGGGCATTCTGACTCTTCTTGACTTGTCTCTGCTTTGCTTACTCACAATCAGGAAAGGAGGAAAAGTCCCTTTATCTCATCAATGATTTCAAGAGAAAGAATGAAGGCAAGCTCAGCCCGCTGCGGCTGGCGCTCCTTTAAATCTTGCTGCCAGCAGAGAAAGTGTTTTGTTGTTTTGTCTTGATCTTTTTTCCCTATTCTCAGCTGTGTGATGCCATTTCACAGGCAGTATTTGCTCCTTGAGATGAGGTCTCTATGTCCCCAGCTTTTTCTATGACTGGTGTGGAAGGAAAAAAGTGGTCTATGGGAAGCAACCTCACAGGCTAATCTGATCATGAATTCCTAATGGGCAGGTCCTTGTAGATGGTCATGCCCTGGGCCTACAACTTTTTTAGTGAAAGTCTTTAAGCCCTGCCTATTGCTCTCTTTTTTAAAAAATATATTTTTATTGATTTTTTACAGAGAGGAAGAGAGAGGGATAGAGAGTTAGAAACATCGATGAGAAAGAGACATCAATCAGCTGCCTCCTGCACACCCCACACTGGGGATGTGCCCACAACCCAGGTACATACATGCCCTTGACTGGAATCGAACCTGGGACCTTTCAGTTCGTAGACCAACCGACACTCTATCCACTGAGCCAAACCAGTCAGAGCCTGTCTATTGCTCTTGCTCATCTAGCTTACCACACCTTTGAGATGTCAGAAAGGCATAACGTGACTCTTAAGAAAGTACACAGTCTTGTTAACTACCCTGTCATCCAATCCTAGCCTTGCTTTCACCCTCATGTCATCTTTCTGATAGAAGCTACAAAACTGTTATTTTCCAGAGCACTGGAGGTCTTGATCTTTGGCATATGTTGTGAGTTTGGCTCAAATGAACTCTTGTAAAAAAAAATTCTCTACACATTTGGACATTCTTACATCGCCACTGGGTGAGTGTACTAATTCTGGACAACGTAACAGGGGGCCATTGTGCCTGCCTGTTTTAACAGTACGCTGCAATCCAGCCTTCAGGCTGCAGTCCAGACAGCATTTTCTGTATAACATTCTGACATCTGTGACTCATCTCTCAGGTAGTTCTGTGCACAAAAGGGGAAGAAACAATATTACTATGATTTTTATCAATCTAGAACTCCTGGTACAGATGACCTAACCATTTGGTAGAGTTTTCTTTCTTTTCTATTGTTATTGAATTTGTCCTACTTCCCATATAACATACATTAATTAGTCTTGCCTCTTATCCAGTTCCATGAGATCAAGATTAGTAAATGTGGTTTTCTCTTTTTCCTGTTTTAATTGCTTTCTACCATGCACCCTGTTTCCTAACATCAGTCCTGATTAATTTCACTTGCATTTTGTGACCAGCTCTTGCTGTCCTCTGTATGAGAAGTTCAATCACTGCCATTGCTTTGCATGAGAAAGTAACTACTACCTGAGGGCCAGGAGGCAGATGCTTCCCCAAAGGAAAGTTGTCTTTTTTTAAGAGTCTTGTAAAATGCTCAGGGAATTCAACTGCTCATTATGAAATAAATGCAATAAGCCAGGCCCCCCTTATTATAGGGAGTTATAGCGTATTTTAGAACACCAATTGTTATAAGAGATCCTGTAGTAAAGAAACCAATTTAGAGCTGTTTAATCCAGCAGTTTCCAAATATTTTTCACAGCGGGAGATTTTGTTGGTATGTGGATGTGGATGTGTTCGTTTGTTTCCCCGGAACATTACATCCACCACCTCGGGGAGTCTGCTCTAACTATTGTCCCATTCTCCATTGTGATAGTTATGTGGTCTATTATATATTTATCACTTATTTTCTTTTAAATTTAGCAACCCTCCTCACTATACTGTAAATTCCACAAGAGCAGACTTTGTTGAGTTCTCTCAGTGGTTCTCAACCTTCTGGCCCTTTAAGTTCTTCATGTTGTGAACCATAAAATTATTTTCGTTGCTACTTCATACCTATAATGTTGCTACTATTATGAATTTTAATGTAAATATCTGATATGCAGGATGGTCTTAGGCGACTCCTGTGAACGGGTCGTTCGACCGCCAAAGGGGTCGCGACCCACAGGTTGAGAACTGCTGAGTTCTCTGTTTTATCACCAACATTCAGAAACTTGTTTTAATATAGCAAATATTGAAACAAAAGGATTGATCTCAAAGAATGAGTGTTTCATAGAGCTTATTATCTAATGTATGTCTGTCTTATTTGTATATTGTTAACAGAAGATAATATTATATTTGATTAAAAGTATTCAAAACTCTATTTCTGCACTTGTCAAAAGCTAATTGAGAAAGCTCTATTTTTTATGCCTCCTTTTCTACTAATATATAAACGTGGCATTGGTATCATAAGTCCACATAATAAAATCTATATTTATAATGAGTAGGATGTTTCCTGTTACATAATTTGTACTAGAAGAAATTATTTAAAAAATGGCTTTTATCCAAATTTTCTTATTGGTAATATTTAAAAATTAAAATAAACATTTTTGTTTCTTTGGTCTTATTTTTCCTTTCTTCTTTGCCAGTACCATTTCAGAAAGTTCTAACAGAAAGTTTACCCATTCTATTTCATGTACCTTGCCATGTTGTCTTTCAGTCTGAAAAAAAATAACAATTTTCAAATCATATTAACTTTCATTTTTAATATATCAGATGGTAGTCTTCAAAACAGGGATGGCATGACTAAGCCACCTGGGCATGGCATAAGTCTGGTTCTACTTAGATTGTTGTCCTCTCTTGTTTTGTTTCTACATTAATTTGCCAAAAAGTTAAATGGCTTTCAGCTGGGAAATTAACAGGCCTTCTTTACTATAAACTATTTCACTTCACATCTGAGCACAACTAGTTCTCTTGAAAGTGCACAGTCCTCATTCCCCTTAGGTAAGATTAGTGTTGTTCTACACTATCATAGTTTCTGATAGAGCTTCCTCAGAAAGCCTGTGTTTGTGCTAATCAGGACACTTCGGTTTTCACTCATCTGGAGCAGAAAATGCAAATCTCTATATATGCATTTAATAATGCTCTTTTAAAGATTTTGCTGTCATAAGAGCTCAGAAATAGAGCTATTTTGTAGATTGTTGCCAACGTAAATGCCACTATATTTAAGGCAGCTAAGAAAGCCTTCTCCTTCCAGCATTTTCCATAAAACTGTTTTGCCCATAAATATATTTTTATTTTAAATCATTATAGATTCCAAAATGTCATGTCATAGCAGGAGGCCAAGTTGGACATAGAGAAAGGATATGTTTACCATGTTGATTTTCTTCCCATAACTTTGTTTTACCTCATTTGAATAGGTTTTTGGTGCAAAACATTCTTCCACTATAGATTATGTCCAGTTTCTAAAAATAAATAGAGGAAAGTAAAAAGAGTGAAATATTTCTACTCAGAATAGGACGTTTGCAGATTTTCATTTATTTCCTTACTGGAAGTCCTGTTTTAAAAATGATTTTTCTGGAAAAGTTTGTGCACTCTGGGCAAAGATGAATCAGTTTGACTTTAAAGTATTAAAGCCACGATATTTATTTGAAAGATACTTACTCATAACTTAGTGCCAATTGAGATGGAAGTTGGGCAGGAATAAAGGTTAATGGCAGAGTAAGTCTCTCAATTACTCTCTTATATCTCTGTCTCTAAAATGTGTTTAGATTACTCATTTCAGAAATAACACTCTGACATACACTCATACAAGAGCTCCCTTCTATCTTCCATTTTACTTCTATTCTCTCAATACCCTTGAGATCATAGAATACATTTTTTTCTGTGTACAATGCATTCGTATTTCATACTGTGTGACAGAAAGAGAGAAGTGGTATAAATTGGAGAATTATAATTCATATGATTTGTGAGAATGTAGCCCTGATTACCAGAAAAACTTACAATATATTTGTAGATATAAAAAAGTGTATTAGCCTGCTTGGGTTGCTATAACAAAATACCATAGACTGGGTAGATTAAAGAACAGAACTTCTCACAGTTCTAAAGGCTGGGAAGTCAACATCAAGGTCCTGGCAATATGGGTTTTATTCTGCGTCCTCTTCTCTTGCCTTGAAGGCAGCAACCATCTTTCGGTATGATCACACAACCTCTTCTTGTTTTCTTGGGGGGATGAGGTGGAGTGTCAAGCTCTCTGGTATCTCTTTTTAGAAGGGCACTAATCTAATCAAACCAAGCACCAACCTTGTGGCCTTATCTAACCTAACTTACCTTCTGATGGCCCCATTTCCAAATACATTTACATTGGAGGTCAGGATTTTTACATGTAAATAAATGAATGTTTGGGTATTATTTTTTTCATGTTTCATTAAAACCAAGAATGGTTTTGATGGTTTGTAAAATAGTGGAAGATAGCAATTAAATTCCACTTTGTTCAATGTTTATCCAAGTAGAAAATGTTCATTCATGTGTTTCTTAACCTTATTTAGAGTATAACTCAGAACTGTATTTTGGGGGATTTATTTTGATATATGTACTTCTTTTCCTCTTCTCACTTCTTGATAGGAAAAGATTATAATGGGAAAGATGTATCAATGCTTTAATAATTTGTTGTCATGGATTGTGACCTTTATTTGCTGTATATTATGAGTTTGGTGGAAGTATGTGTCAACTGGATCTTCTGGGAAGCAGACAATGGAGTCCACACAATTTATTAGGAGATAACATCTGTGAGAGTTAAAAGGAGGAAGAAGAAGAATCAGACAAGGAAATCATCAAACTCAGGTTCATATCTGACACATGAGAAAGGATTAAGTGAGAAAGATTGGGCAGCCAGACTAGCAGACTTCAACCTAGATCTGACAAAGTCATTTCAGTGGAATACTCCAGAGCAAAGATTGTCTGTCAGATGAGTCGGGCATTGGACAGAAATAGCTAGATTGTAATACACTTATCATTTCCCTTTATTGGCTTGTGCTATCCAAAAAGAGTGTGATTCCTTTTCAAAAGTAAAGGAAGAGCCTGAAGACACTGACGTTGGGGCTGTCAACTATCTGCACAACTTTGATGAAGACCTAAATGGTGGGTCATCTCATGGTTGCCACAGTTTTATTCCTGGGCTGTCTGGACCCACTTCTACAAATGTGTTGAAGGAGCCATCCTCCAGAATTCTAGCAGACTTCTTTTTTTTTAAAAAAAAATATATTTTATTGATTTTTTTACAGAGAGGAAGGAAGAGAGATAGTTAGAAACATCAATGAGAGAGAAACATTGATCAGCTGCCTCCTGCACACCTCCTACTGGGTATGTGCCCGTAACCAAGGTACATGCCCTTGACCAGAATCAAACCTGGGACCTTTCAGTCTGAAGGCCAACGCTCTATCCACTGAGCCAAACCGGTCAGGGCTCTAGCAGGCTTCTTTTATTTTATTTTAAGAAAATGTACAAGGGTGAGATTAACAGCATAAATTCAGCCTCCACTTCCACAGTTTTCTTGTTCTCACCACTGGTGCTTATCACCTGCCTTGAAACTATTCTAAATTTGTTGACCTTAACTATCCCCTTAACTGTGCCACTATCTTCCTTGGTGATAAGATCCAAACTTTCTTTCCTGAGGAGGTTAGCCTCTGATAAACATACCTTTCTCAGGTTATTTTTGCTACACTTTTCCACTCACAGTTGCAACTGAGTAATTGAGTAACAAGAAGCTTATCGGGATATAACCTGAGTCCCACATTTTCCTCCTGCCCTAAATGAGTAACAATAGCTCTACCTCCTTCAGGTGATCAGGATCAATTATCCCCACCAAGAAGGTGCTCCTCCACTTACCTGGATCCCTGAACACCAGGGGTACAAAGTGCCCAATTGGCATTACTGGTTTGCGTTCCTTCTAACTCTTGCTACGTCCTCTGAAAAACATGCACAACCCATCAGGACCAGGGCCTCTAGCCCTGACATATGAATGACAACAAGTAAGGCTACTCCTGCTACCAACAACCATTCTTTACCAGTCTCCTATGTCCTTCCTCTTAGGAGCACAGCTCCACACTTAGGTCTCTGATTTAGTGCTTACATTGAATCCTAGAAAATGGCACCCCCGTCTTCACAAACTTTTGGCTCCATGCTTATGCCTCAGTTGTGCCTTTAAGCCATTCCAATGTCCTATCAAGCCAGCTGCATCTGATTGGAGCATTATGAGATAAAACCAATGGGTCCCATTGCCATGGACCCACACCTACATATCCTTTGCAGTAAAGCGTGTTCTTAAGTAGGATATTGTTTTGTGTGGTATTTTATATTTGTCGACTAAGCACTCCAGTATCCTGGATGCTGGCTCTGGCTGAGGATCTATGAACAGGAAAGGTAAACCATACTCATAATAATTGTCTTACTCTTATAGGAACAATGTAATGGACCTCCAAGGGGAGAAGAACCACAGGATGGCTAGTTGGGCACCTTTTGGAAATAGTGTCAAAGTCGTAGCTCATAGCTGATTTCTATTGATTAGAGATAGATAAAGCTAGATTGACCTTGACATTTGGAGTCCATGCTCTTGGACCCATGTATAGTAGCTAGACTACAAGTGTGGCCACTGCATTCATGTGCCTATCATACCACTCTGGAGTGGGTGAAGACAAAAGCAGGAAGACATTGACTGACAGTCATTTTTGTCTAGTTGGTTGTTCAATGCCTCTCCATTATGAAGGACTTCTGGTGGAAATTAATATATAATACAAATATATTTACACTTTCTACTTTCCCCCTTTTATGCACATGGTTCTAACCCAGAGCTCTTTGTCTCTGATCTTACCTGTATTTAAATTACTCATCCATCTAGATTCTGAAGGGAAAAAAAATTAATGTCTATGGAACTAATAACTTAAAATATGCAACTGAAACACTTTCTCTAGGAAAAGCACTATATTCTTTCTCTAATGGAAAAGCTAATATTGTTAATACTTAATAATATTTTATACCCAGGAACAATTTTCCAAATAAAACAATCCTAACATATACATTATGAATAACTAAGAATATACATGAGCTCCACACTTATAAGTTATATATTGAGCCAGAGAAAATATTATATTCTGAACAAAAATAGAAAGTCAGAAACAACAATCAAAAGATTATTAAGAAGACTTCTGAGAAACAGGATGTAGTGAGACCAAATGGACAATTCCCATTTTCTTGTCTTAGCAACTGAAATTACCAAAATAATATGCATGTAGAAAAAAGAAATCACTATGTTGCAGAAACTAGGGAGAATTCTACCCAGAGTCTTAAACCCAGATGGATTTCTGTAGAGTTAGTATATTAGGGAAGTCTGGAAAAGGATGAAAGATCCGTTCTCAGTCCTGTGAAAATGCATCAGTGGGCATGGATAAGAGGAGGAGAACCTGAAAGAAATCCCCCAATCCTGTGCCTGTGGTTTCTAGTATCAAGAACAAACATGGCAGCTCAGGGATAAGGCAAAGCACTTTTTAAAAAAAAAACCTGAAAATGACTTAGCCTTTCTAAACACATGTGACCTTCGTTCTTAAAAAAAAAAAAAAAAAAAAAAAAAGGTAACCACTCCAAACCAAACCATTTTAGGACTGTGGAATTTTTCCACTAGATTTTCCAATGGCAGGCTTCATTAAAGCAGTAATTGACTTTCTTGATCCAATAGGTTATTGAAACAAAAATCTGTCAAGCCTAGCCATATTGGTACCTGAAGAGTACAGAATGAAAATAAAAAGTTATGTAGAAAGCTAGTTTCTAGCAGTTATTGCTTTTGCTCCTTTTAACTAATCTAGAGTAAATATTAATACAGTTTTAATTTCTTAATCCCTCAGAATCTCACTCAGGATGCCTTGACCTTGAGCTGGAAATACATGTTTGCATAACTCATTCATCTAACATGGTGTTATATTGTCTGTGTAAGAACTTATTTTTTATATCCTTCCGTATGAACAGCTTTATGTAAGTGTGCATAAATGGATTCTAATCAACAATATAGTAGAAAATGATTAGTTTTTGAAGCATCTCAATCAGTAAAGTGCTTAAGAGACCAAAAATGGTCTCTTAAGCACTTCAAACAGCATTATCAAAATTTCCACCATATTGTTTGTTAATTAGTATGAGAGGTATTAGAACAAACTTAGAGAAATAAGTGGTATTCAAAATATGTGGTCTGGTAGAAAGCCCATGAATGAAATAAAAATATGTAGCAAGATCAGTAACTACTACTTTTGAATTCATACTCTCAATGCAGAGCTCTTTGGTATCTGTCTGCTGATCCAGTTCAACTATTAGCTGTATACTATTAAGACTGTATTGGAATTGCCCTTCATGTAAAGTATTTTTTGGAATTTCTTTAAAGAAAGAATAGCGCTGACCGGTTTGGCTCAGTGAATAGAGCGTCGGTCTGTGGGAAGGGTCCCAGGTTCAATTCCGGTCAAGGGCATGTACCTTGGTTGCAGGCACATCCCCAGTGGGAGGTGTGCAGGAGGCAGCTGATCGATGTGTCTCTCTCATCGATGTTTCTAGTTCTCTATACCTCTCCCTTCCTCTCTGTAAAAAATCAATAAAATATATTTTTTAAAGAAAGAGTAAGATTTTATTGAGTCTAGAAATGTGGTTTTTTTTTAATTATACCCTACCTTTCCAACTCTTTGTATTTATTTTTCAAAATTTGGTCTAAAAAGACTATTATGGGAACATATAACTTAATGGTGAAATTAATCTATACCACTCCCTTATCTGCTGCCAATTTTTGAAGACATTCATAATTAATGAGATTCTAATGAATGTTAAATAATTAAGTTTTCTCAAGTTCATAACACATACCCTTAAAGAGAAATTTTTTCCTATCAATTGTGCAATGAGAGAAAGGAAAGGGTAATTCAACCACAGTTTTGTGGGTTTTCTTTTAGAATTAAAGAAACATACAATCAAACTTCCACATACACACAGAGACACACACCTAATAGTGGATATTGAGGAGCATATTCTGAAATGTAAAAGACAAAATACAAAACATAGCACAAAAGAAGGTGATTAGGAGCACAGTAAATGACAAAATAATTGCTAAAGGGAACTTAAGCATCTTATCAGTATCATCTGCTTTGCACTTTTCATTGAGTAAAAGTTCTGATATAAGAGAACAAACACCCTTTTTTAAGATGATTGTAATGAAAAATGTGTTAGCAGAATAAAAGTTTGTATATGTTTTTATTTCCAACCACTTTAGCCCTAATTGAAGACCCCCATCTCATGGCACTATGTAGAAGAGAATGGTTAGTTTTTGAAGCAACTCAATCAGCAAAGCATGTTTCTAACCTGGTCTCTTAAGAACTTCAAGCAGCATTATCAAAACTTCCGTCACATTGTTCATTAATTAGTATGAGTGGTATTAGAACAAATTTAGAGAAATAAGTGGTATTCAAAAATATGTGGCCTGGTAGAAAGTTCATGTTTGGCACTAGGTGTGAACAGGTAAATAATTATATGGACCCATCTTTAATCAGCGATTAGTCTAGAGATATCTGTAAAGCAAGGAAAACAAAAATCCTTCCTTAGATTTATTTTACAGAACTTGGCAGTGAAATGCCTGCTTCATTTCTTGGATGCCTGAGGCTCCATGGACATGAGCCTAGAATATCTGTAGCTAGAGAGTCATTCCTGCTTGAGCAGCTGGGCTGGGAGAATGCAGCCAACAGGCAGAAAGAAACACACACAAAAGAAAGAGAAAGTCTCAATAATATTCAACTTTTATGAACCACAAAGTCAGATTCATCCTCTCCATAATTCAACAGCAGAAATAAATATAAATCTCAACACTCCTTAAATTAGTGTGTGAAGTTTCTGTCCACCAGAAACTTGTGTAATACAAGCAGGAAGAGGAAGTCTTGGCAATGTTAGACTATAAATGGGGAATTGGCTGACTCACAGGGACAGGAAATAGGGCACTACTCCCACAAGCTGAGGGGGTGTATGGGATGAACTATGTCTTTCCAAAAATTGAAGTCTTAACTCCCCACAATTTTATATTATGAGCTTCTTTGGAAATAAGGTCATTTCAGATTTAATATTAAGTTTGTCAGCATAATCTGAGTTCATTTGAGTGGTCACTCATGCAGTATAAGAAGGGGAAATTTGGACATAGACACATACAGAAGGGAGATGATGTAAAGAGACACAGGGGGAAAAAGGCCATCTACAATCCCAGGAGAGAGGCCTGGAACAGATCCTCCATTGTAGCCCGGAAGAGAAATAAACCCTGCTGACACCTTGATTCCAGACTTCTAGCCTCCAGACCTATGGGACATTACTTCTATTGTTTAAGCCATAGTTTGTGGTATTTTGTTTGGCAGCCCTGAAAAACAAATGCAGATGGTAACAATTCAAGTCCAGAGGCAGTAAAAGCTATTAAAATACCTCTACGATACCTGGCTACTCTGACATTGTATGGGCTCAGTCTCTTTGGTTGACTTGGTAAATAAAAAAAGAAAGGAGATTGCTCACTTCTTTCTGTTTGGGTAAAAAGTGCTGCAAGTTTGAAACAAGTAAACGTAAAATGTGGTCTGTCTAGAAAGAAAGAAGACACAGCAAAGCAGATCTACAGCATTGTTAAGGCTGGTTATTTCTCTGTGATATGCTGAGCTCAGGAGGGATGGAAGAGACTTGCCAGTTATCAACACCAGCATCTACAAATCCCGGGTAGGCTCTTATTTGAAGCTGTTGACTTTAGAGATTTCCTGGCACTGTTTTTAGCCGATGAAGTTGGCATTCAGTCCACTTAATATTTTAAGGTTCCTGGATTGCTAGAAAAATAGCTTTGAGTTCCTCAACAGTAATAAAAATCCCAGTGCCTTTATCCACTCAGTCAAAACAGGAGAGATCAAAGCTTGCCAGCTCTAAAAGGACAATTTTACTGAGCTGATGTAAGAAACCAGGTGAGTGTTTTTAATTGAACTCATACGGATTAACAAATTTACCAGGATCAATCTTGATTAATAATTTCAGGTGTTCACCATAGCCAGTTTGGTTCAGTGAATAAAGCATCAGTCCTTGGACTTAAGGGGCCCTGATTTAATCCAGTCAAGGGCATGTACCTGGGTTGCAGACTCAATCCCCAGGCAATCAATTAATATGTCTTTCTCACATTAATGCTTCTCTCTCTGTCTCTTCAACTCTCTAAGAATCAATGGAAATATATCCTCAGGTGAGGATTATGAAATAAAATACGTTAAAAAAATAAAATAATTACAGGTGTCCAAGCAAAGCAGAGGCCCAGGTAATGAAAAAAAAGGTCTACAATATTCTCCATAATTACACAGGTCCTTCTGTTTCACTTGAAACATACATTCTTTAGCCCAGAGTCATGGATGAAATCTCTAATAACTGTGTAGGTTAGTGTCTTACATAGGAGAGAGCATTTCTTTTATGAAAAAAAAAAGTTATATTATACCCAGATAATCACCTGGCTTGTGTGGTAAGTTTTCTAGAGCCATGAACACATAGCCTTGGCTCTGAGGGTAGTTTACCACAGCCAATCCTAAACCAAGAGCATTTGATTAGTAGCATCAAAAGGTAAGGAATTTGCGTCTGCAAATGTCATCCTTTTATTTGACAAAAGGCAAATGTCTTCAAATGGATTAAACAGATTCCTACTTTCTTTCCTTCAACGTGATCGTCCATCTGGTTAGGGGATGCCTAACCAGCAGAGGAATGGATCCAAGGCCCGCTGCTTTATTGCTCTTCTCCTCAGCCCCAATGGCCCTCTCGGGTGAGCATAAAGCAAGGAAGAAGGGGAGTGTTTTCATTTGGCAGACTTTGGCGCAGTTTAGGAAAGACGTTTCATTCCTTCATTCTATACCATTCCTTTGAGGAGTTCATGCTTCAGTTTTGATTATATCTGGCCTGGAGGAGAGTGGGAGCATTCGATGATGATAGTTATGTGCTACTTTTACTTCTAGTCTTTTCAGGATGGTTGATTTTTTGTTTTGGTTTCAGTGTGCCCCAACTTTACATCTGTTATTAAATATGGGCTGTATAAAAGGCAGCGAAATGTATCATATAATCCATACATTTCATGGTGATGTAGAAACAAATCTAGACCTGACTAAAAAGAATTGCAGAGAATGCAGGCATCTGGACTTGGATGTGAACGAAAGAGCTGGACTTGAATTAGGGACTTCTCCTTTTTGTGAGTACGTTTGAGTTGTATGTGGAATGATAGCTCAGGATCAGATAGGGAAAAGATTGGAATTGTATTTAAGTGTATTAAAAAGTGTGGTTAAGGGATATGTGTATATATATATATGTGTGTGTTGGTTGTTCAGTCAGAAAGTTGAAAACTATGGCCATTGCCTAACTCTTTCTCATATTTATCTGGCCGCAGTCCCGCTTCCCTTAACATAAGAAACAACACATATACAGGGAGACCAATCATCATGTTCAGAGTTGTCAGAATGATGAACACATGGTGGAACCAAATTCCAAATCCTTTTACAGCCAGTGAGAGTCTTTCGGTTTCCTCACTAGTTATGACAAAGTCTTAGGGACATTTTGCTTCAAGATGTAGACATCCAATCAAGATAATAGTTAACATGTTTTGCAGTATTTTCTGTGTGGTAGACAGAGTTATATGGGCTTTCTTATATGCAGAGATAATTTATTCTCATAACAACCCTATGGGATCTATAGTAACTGTGATGGCTTTACATATATATATATATATATATATATATATATATATATATATATATTAGAGGCCCAGTGCACAAAAATTTGTGCACTTGGGGGGTCCCTCAGCCTGGCCTGTGCTCTCTCACAGTCTGGGACCCCTCAGGGGATGTCCACCTGCTGGCTTAGGCCCGCTCCCTGGGGAATCGGGCCTAAGCTGGCAGTCAGACATCCCTCTGGCAGCCCAGGAGCCCTTGGGTTTGTCCACTTGCCAGCAGGGAGTAGGCCTAAGCTGCAGTCAGACATCCTTAGCGCTGCTGAGGAGGCAGGATAGGCTTCTACCACCACTGCTGTGTTAGCAGCTGTCAGCCTGGCTTGTGGGAGTGCACCGATCACCAGGGGGAAGCTCCTGAATTGAGTATCTGCCCCCTGGTGGTCAGTGTGTGTCATAGTGACCAGTCATTCCCTGTAGTTCTTCTATTAGGGTCATTCGCATATTACTCTTTTATGATATAGGATAATAATAAAAGCATAATGTGCTAACTAGACCAGACATCCTTCCAGGTCCCGGGTGCCAGAGGGAAGCCAGTGCTTGCAGCTGGAGGGAGGAAGGCCTACTCTAGCATTAATTTCATGCATTATATATATATATATATATATATATATATATATATATATATATATATTATATTGCATGAATTTCATGCATTATATATATTATATATATATATATAATATATATATATATATATTATATATATATATATATTTGATTTAAGGGAGGAAGGGAGAGGGAGAGGGAGACAGAAACATCAAGAATCATCAGTTGGCTGCTTCCCACATGCCCCACACTGGGAATCTAGCCCTCAACCCAGGCATGTGCCCCGACTGGAGTTGAACTGGGACCTCCTAGTTCATAGGTCAATGTTGAACCACTGACCCATGCAGGCTGGGCTGCTGGTCTTTTCATACATTAACTTTGCTAAGCTATAGTCTCCAGTTATCCATTCAAACACTAATAAGTGTTGCTATAAAGACATTTTGCATATTTCTTAAAATTTATTAGCAGGTAAATTTAAGAATAGTACCCCAGGCAATCTGGGTGGGTCTGATTTAATCAAATGAAAGGCCTCAAGAACAGAGCTGACACTTCACTGAGAAGAAGAAAAAAGTTTTAATCTGTGGACAGAAACCTCAGCAGAAACCTGAGAGCTCCCTGATGGTGTGCCCTAGGGACCTGGGATTGCCTACCCAGCCATCACAACTGTGTAAGCAAATTCCTTGCAATAAATCCCTAAATATATGTCTCCTTCTGATTCTGTTTCTCTGGTTGAACCCTGACTGAAATAGATTTGGGCAGCAGAAGTGATTCTATAGAAACAGAATCTTAAAGATGAGTTTCCTGAATTGCTTCAGGTTTTCCAGTAATTTTTGAAACATAAAATTTGGTTAGATTTATAGGTACTACAGTTTCTAATGCCACTGGTAAAGAGGGCATTGGTAGCCCACATCATGATGTGGCAACAGAGATACCTAAAATATTTTCAGTGGATACTTCTAACCAGATTCTCATGGAATGTGAGGTTCTGCATTTTCTACCTTAGAACATTTTAGCCAAATTAAGAAATAGAATGGTATTGGCTGATTGTCTTAACTGTGTTGCAGAATGTGGGGGGGGGGGGATAATGAGCTCCAGGCTTTTAATTTTTGGTGCAAGCTATGCATAAATCACAGCCCTGAAAGCTACAAGGGACTGGTTTCTGTTAAAAACAAACAAAATAAAATCAGTCGTATCTTATGAGTGACTGAATTGCAACACGAATTGAATTCCCAACTATACTGAGTGTGTTCTGTCAAAGTCAGAATGTTGCTTCAGAAGGGATAGTCCTAAAATTTGAAATGGGTACGTATGGGCAGATACTAACGAAGCTGGAGACATGGAACCTTTACATTCTGCTCTGGTCTAGAAGCAGCCCTTCCACCCCTACCTGAAGAGGTGAGCCCATCTTTGTCTAAAGCATATGTGAAGTATTTTCCTTTCAAGGCCCTGCTGAAAGGAAAATACTTCAGGGCATATCCCACCATCCTTCTTTGCTTCTAGTCCCATAAATAGAGTGAAATAATGTCAAGCCTGAAAGTGAATGAGATGCAAAGGATAATTTAGCCCTAGCCAGTTTGGATCAGTGGATAGAACATTAGCCCTTGGAATGAAGGATTCCAGGTTTAATTCGGGTCAAGGGCACATACCTTGGTTGCAGGCTCAATCCCTGGGCCCCAGTACGGGTGTGTGAGAGCACACCAATTGATGTGCCCCTCTCACATTGATATTTCTCTCTGTGTGTCTCTCCCCCTCCCTTCCACTCTCTCTAAAAATCAATGGGAAAATATCCTCAGGTGAGGATTAACAACAAGAAAGAGTAATTTATGCAGAGGTTGATGCGTATCATAAAAACTACATGGTTTTCCACCATATGCAGCAAGAAATCTGTATAAGTGGTACTAAGGGTGTGGGACTATGGTGATCTACTCTAATAAGAGAGTAATATTGAAATTAACCATTTCTCCGAGATGCCCAAGCCACACCCACCAGCCAAGCCATGCCCACCAGCCAATAAGAGTGGCTGTATGCAAATTAACTCAGCCAAGATGGAGGCCAGCAGTGCAACCACATGGCAGGTGCAGCGCAGGTGGCGGGGTGGGCGTGGCAGGTTTGGCCAGCCTGCAAACTGCCATCAGCCCCTCACTCAGGCTGGCCAGGCATGCCAGCAGGTGGACATCCCCTGAGGGGTCCCAGACTGTGAGAGGGCACAGGCTGGGCTGAGGGACCCCCCTCCCCTGAGTGCACAAATTTATTTGTGCAAAGGGCCCCTAGTAGGCATATAAAGTTGAGTCAGGCCACACTTATTGATTGGTCCCATAAGCAGAGATTCTGGATGTTTAATAGGTTGGCGAAAACATTAACACAAAGTAGCCTATGGTTAAAGGAAGCTGAAAGGCCAAAACTGCCTTGGTATTGTATAAAGAAAGGTATACAAAGGCTTAGGGAAATTAGATTGCCAGAGCATTTTTCATGTAAGATCTTCTCACTTATCCTGGGAAGTTACAGAATATACAACACAATTTCACCGTGACTTTGACAAGTACATTTTTGAAGGAATATCTGCATTCTTAAAGAGTTGGCTATTACAGGAAAAATTCTACCATTAAACTAGACCCTTGAATGCAATGGAGATAATGGGAACTCAGGGTTTCATGGCCCAAGTAGTGTCACTTAATTACAAAGCCACAGTGGATGTGATTACCATAGTGGACAGTGGAGCAATCATCAGGATAGTGTAACCTATAGAGACTGATAGCATTTGCTAATTGAGCATGGTATCCCTAAGATGGAACTGTATGGACAGTATACTGTAATTACCTTATTTGTATAAGTGGCACCACCCACTACCACTCTAGTGCTCCACTAGTAAACTTTTTGCTTCCTTTAGGAGTTAAAGCAATGATTCCAATGAATAGGAAGTTACAACTGTTGCTTGGCCACTTTAGTTCCTCATGCCTCTGAATGAACAGTCAAAGAAAAGTACAACTGTAATGTCTGGAATGATTACCAAGGGGAAACTGAGCTACAATAAAGACACAATGAAAGTAAAGAATATTTCTGGCCCAAACTGGTGTGGCTCAGTGGATAGAGCATTGGCCTGGGGACTGAAGGGCCCAGGTTCGATTCCGGTCAAGGCATGTACCTTGGTTGCAGGCACATCCCCAGTGAGGGGTGTGCAGGAGGAAGCTGATTGATTTTTTTTCTCGAAACATCAATATTTCTAACTCTTTATACCTCTCCCTTCTTCTTTGTAAAAAATCAAAAAAATACATTAAAAAAAAGAAGGAATTGTTTTTTAAGAAAAGAAGAGTATGTCTGTGTATTCACTTACAAGACAAGTAACTTTTGAAGTACTCTGTAGATTTTATGTTTTCTTCCCTTGAATAAATTCAAAAGTCTATGGAATTAATCTGAGTAGATTAAGGATAATGCCCATGCATACTAAAATTCTCCTTGTAATATTTTAAGGTACATTTTCTCACTCTTAACCAGAGAAATAAAGTCAAGTGTTTCCGGGTACCAAATATGCAAGATAAATAATTGAATCAGTCTTCTGCAACAAAATGGGGAGTGGCAAATGTTATGGTCAATTAAAGGATTAATTTCAGGACATCGCTCAGACTAAAGCAAACCATATGTGCAGAACAGATGTAACCATGGCCTCTCACATTCATTACTCTCACTCTGAAAAATTATGTTTAAGTTATATTCCCAGTTAAGTTCACTAGAATATGTTTTACCAATAAAGTCAACTAAACAGGAGTTAGAAGTAGGAATGTAACAAAAAATAAAAAAATTCTCTACATGCTCATAGAAACATACAATAGAATGGTGGGTTTGTGGAGAGATAGAAAATGCTGATAAAAGGATAAAAGCTGTCAGTTATAAAGTGAATAAGCTCTAGGAATCTTACAGTACAACATGCTGACTATAGTTAATGATACTATATTTGAAATTTGCTAAGACAGTAAATTTTTAGCATTCCCATGTTAATTAACCAGATCATAATAATCATTTTAAAAGTGCATGTTTGCATGAAAATTATATTTATATGTATATATCATATATGCATGTATATTTGTATGTATGTATATCCAGAGAAAGAGAGAGAGAGAGAGAGAGAGAGAGAGAGAGAGAGAGAGAGAGAGAAAGAATAATAATTATTTCATGTTTCTTTTTCCAATTTAAAAATTTTGTTAAATAATTATTTATTATCTACTTTGAAACCATATGAATGTGACAAGAGTCAGTGTTTATTATTTTAACATATGGATGTTATGTTGTTCTAGCCCATTATTTCTCCATTAATTACATTGGCACTTTTGCTGAAATTAATTGATTATATATGTGGGTAAGTCTTGATATCAGATTGTGTGAATCTGTCAACTTCATTGTTTTCAAAGTAGTTTTGGCTGTCATAAAAAGGTCCTTTACTTTTCCAAATAAATTTTAGAATCAGCTTGTCCATTTCTAAAATAAAACTTGCTGAGATTTTGTCAAGATTGCTTTTTTAATATAATGCTAAATTCAAATTGCTAACATTTTATTGAAAACATTGCTATTTATATGCATGTAGTTGTTTTTTCCTTCCCTTCTTTTTCCTCTCCTTCTCTCCTCCCCTTCTCTCTCTTTCTCACAATGCCTTTGTGTGTATTTCGCATTGAGTAACTGGCTGGCCTTTAAAAAGTGATTTTAGCTGGCCTTTAAAACGTGAATTGGCAGGTGTGAGATGGTACCTCATTATTGTTTTGATTTGCATCTCTCAGATGATTAGTGACTGTGAGCATGTTTTCATATGTCTCTTGGCCTTCTGTATGTCCTCTTTCAAAAAGTGTCTATTTAGGTCCTTTGCCTATTTTTTGATTGGATCATTTATCTTCCCTTTGTTAAGTTGTATGAGTTTCCTGTGAATGTTGGAGATTAAACCCTTGTTGGACATAACATTGGCAAATATATTCTCCCATGCAGTGGTCTTTCTTGTTGTTTTGTTGATGGTTTCTTTTGCTGTGTGGAAGCTTTTTATTTTGCTGTAGTCCCATTTGTTTATTTTATCCTTGGTTTCCATTGCCTAGGAGCTGTATCAGTAAAGATATTGCTACAACATATGTCTGATATTTTTCTCCCTATGGAGTCTTCTAAGATTTTTATGGTTTACCGACTTATGTTTAAGTCATTTATTTATTTTGAATTTATTTTTGTGTATGGTGTAAGTTGGTGGTCTAGTTTCATTTTTTTTGCAAGTATCTGTCCAATTTTCCCAGCACCATTTATTGAAGAGACTCTCTTCACTCCATTGTATGCTCTTGCCTCTTTTGTCAAATATTAATTGAGCTAATGGCTTTGGTAGATCTCTGGGTTATCTGTCCTGTTCCATTGGTCTATATGTCTGTTCTTGTGTCAATACCAGGCAGTTTGAGAACAGCTTGATAGCTGGTATTATAATCCCCCCAATATTATTCTTCTTTCTCAATATTGCTGCAGCTAATTGGGGTCATTTTTTTATTCTAGATGAATTTTTGGACAGTTTTTTCCAGGTCTTTGAAATATGCCACTAGTACTTTAATGGGGATTGCATTGAATCTATAAATTACTTTTGGAAGCATGGACATTTTAATAATGTTGATCCTACCAATCCATGAACATGGTATATTCTTCCATTTTGTATCCCAAGAAATCAGAAACACCAATCACAAAGGATGTATGCACCCCTATGTTCATAGCAGCATAATTTACAATAGCTAAGATTTGGAAACAGCCTAAGTGCCCATCAGCAGATGAATGGATTAGAAAACTGTGGTACATCTACACAATGGAATTCTATGCTGCTATAAAAAAGAAGGAATTCGGTAATTACCATTTGCAACAGCATGGATGGAACTAGAGAGCATTATGCTAAGTGAAGTAAGCCATTCAGAGAAAGATAAATATCACATGATCTCACTCATTTGTGGAACATAATGAACAACATAAACTTATGAAGAAAAATAGAACCAGAGTCATAGAAGCATTGAACAGACTGTCCAACATATGAGGGAAGGCAGGGGGGTGAGGGGGTAAGAGATCAACCAAAGCACTTGTATGCATGCATATGAGCAAAACCAATAGACACAGGTGTGTTGGGGGGAAGGTTAAGGGCTTGTGTTTGGGGGAGGGGGTGGCAAGGGGAAAATAAGAGACTCTTGTAATACATTAAACAATAAATAATTATTTTTAAAAAGTGAATTGAGTAGTAATTTTTCCCATTTCATTTTCTAGAAGAGTTTTAGAGGACATACACTTTTTCTTCCTCAAATGTTTAGTAGGATTAATGAGTGAATCTCTGTGGACCTAGAATTTTCCTTAAGAAAACATTATTCTAAACCATGACTAAATTTCCATAGGGTATATAAAGCTTTTCAAGTTACCATTTATTGCTCAGTTGGCTTTTTCTTTAGAAGAATTTGTCTAGTACATTTGAAATAAAAGTCACTGAAAGGATTTTAGCATAATGGGATGTGTTTTGATTTCTAATTCAATAAGGTTACTTTGATTTCCAGATAGGAAATAATGTATTAGGTGAAAACAAGAGGCCTTTTGACAGACATATTTAATAATATTTGTGAGATGATCAAGAAGGTTTAAGGGATGAAGAAAGCAAAGGAGCTTTTTCTTTATAGGAACACAAGTCAAATAAACATATTTTATTTTTATAAGCTGTAATATGTGGTGATTTTGCAAATATTAATTATATATTTTCTGATGAGTATTAAATTGTATAGATAAATCTGAGATTTAGAGAAAAATAGTTAATTCAGATCTATACTTTAAAACTAATTGTGAATAAGTATTTCATACCATGTGATTATTTTGTATATATTTAAAGGCTACTAAAATGTTCTAAATATTAATTAAAATTTTTCTATAGCCATTATATTATATACTTTCTAGAAATTTGCATGTTCCCACAAAGCACATAAGAAATTATGATATTCAAATATTTGAGTTATCTGTGTGTATAGGCAGTATTTATGCATTAGTACTATGGTGAACTTAGATCTATTATTGAATAATGAGATAATGAGGGGGAAATATACTGTTGTAAATTGTTTTTTATATATGTTACTTCCTCCTGCCTATTTCCTTTTCCACTGAATGAGCTAAACAGATGACACAACTTAATGCATATAAATTTTACCCTTCATTTTTTTATACTAGTCAGTTTGGGGATATATTGGATAGCAGTTTTGAGAATACAGGACTAATGTTTTACACATGGCATATTATTCCAAAAGAAAAGAGGAAGATCTTAAGCTGGAAGATTTAAAATATGTTCTTGAAGGCCATATGACAGACTAGATCTGTGTAAAATTAATGAGCTACCCAAGGCCAAGATCATTTTAATCTCTTTCCATCATTCTTCATTCCTTAAATTTGAAGCAACACATCTTTCAAAGTTTGTGATGTGCATTTATATTCCAGATATTACAAAATATTCACATGTCACTATAATTTTCATGAAACATGTTTGAGAAGTCGTTATAATAAAAACAACAAAGGTGTTTTAAGACATTCCTGAGTTCCTTGAAAATTATCTTCTATTTATTGTTAGAACTGACATAACTATTCCTTGGATATGTATTCAAAAAGCAGCAGAGTCTGGATAAATTGTGACATTGCCAGTTTTTCAGTGGAAGTTTATGAATCGTTCATGAAAATCAATCGGCATCATAAGATCAATGGAGCCCTCAAAAGACTTGATTTTTATTATTAAACACTTTTGGTTAATAAAATGCTCGTGTGAATAAAATGAACAATGCTATTTTGTGATAGGTAGCGCTCATTGTCAAGAAATAATGACTAGGACTCAAATACAATGTGTTGTGAACATTTTTCCTGCACAGAGAACATAATAAAATGGAAGAGTATATTGAACATTAAAAAAAGACTGCATTTGAGATAGTATTGAATTATAAATTAACCATTTTAATTTTCAATGGTGAATAAAAGTAATATTATAGGGTTTAAAGCTGAAAAATATGGGATTATTTAAATATCTTAAGAGAACCCAAGCATGAGATTCTTAGAAAACACCTTAATCTTTGAAATATGTCTATAAATGGTTTATTTGTGTGTGTATGTTAAATTTATAAATTGTTGGCTGTGTCTGCTGTTTTTCTTCCTTGAAAACATTGTATAATTTGCTCTTTATTTTTTAAAAGTACTACTATTAATTCTTTCTTCATTTTAATACATTTTAACCTGCTTAGTATAGATAGACATATCTAATCTGGATCTAGACATTTTATCTTCATGTAATTTAGTGTTTTCCACTAGCCCTTTTTATACACTCAAGATCATTATGCATGAGTCATGTAAATATTCTACAATCTATGTCAGTGAGTCACATATACCCTTGCTTTAGGCTTCTTTCCTGCATTTGAATGAGAGTTCTCCTAAATGAAATTCTAGGGTCATAATTCTAAAAATAAACCTAAATAGAACTACCTCTGGAACATTCTGAGTAGAGGAGCACATCTTTTTCTTAAAAGACCCTCAGAGATTTTTCTCCACATTTCTTGCTACCTTATGTAGGCATATGTATTGTTTCCATTCCATTTATATTAGGCACATTTTCAAAAAATCGCAGGCATATTTACATAGTGCATCCATCTTAACATCAGAAATTAATTCAGTCTTTAAATATATGCATTTTAGTATAGCTTCCCTCAAACTAGAGTCTTGATAAAAATGCATATTGTTGACAGTTTTTCTTTTTATAATGGTGTTCTGAAAGTCAAAGGTGAAATGGCAAAATAGCAAGAGGTAGAACTCTAGTTTACATGAAATTAATTCAAATTAAAGAATATAACACTTCAAAGTGTAATTCAAAAAATCAAATTAAAAAATTACAATATGTACTTGAGGAAAAAAAAAGTTTGAACTAAAGAATCTTCCTGTATAATTCAAGTAGTTGGGGCATTTTTTGATAATAAAATGTTAAGCTTGGAATGATCCTGAACAACAACTTAAACCTCTGAGCAACCTCACAGGCCTGTTGAAACTAATAGAATACAAATTTCCTAATGACCTGCATGAAGGTTATTTTGGTCAAACTGTATGAGTTCCACATTTGTGGAACTAATGATAGTGCATATAGATTATTTTTTTCTGTTTATTAAACAAAGCAAGATGGAATGGAATCAATTTTTTTGCATCGTTACACATAAAGTAAAGGTTTTATCCTCTTCTCTACATACGTAGGGATAAAAAAATCTCATCAAAGAACTACTTATATGAACTTGGTATGCTAATTCCTAAGAAATTTAATTTATTCTTTACTGGTTTCCATCAACATCTTGGTGATCAAACAAGAATATGCATATTGCGCATACACACACACACAAATGGATACACATACACACACATAGGTATTGAGCATATATATTATTTCTTACTTGGTTTTAAGATTACCCAAAAGAACTATACCATATAAACCTTATATTATTCTGACTCATTAGAGAATAACTTTGTGCTTTGGCATTGTTTATTAACTCCAAAAGAGAATATTTTAAGGAAGAAATAGCTTATTGGTAATAGAAGCAATAACATATTTCTTTTAAATGAAAAAAATCTATTTTAAAGTCCTATATGAAAAAAAATTTTAGATCTCAGAAATATAAAAAATATATTAGCTTCCCTTTTTTAAGAAAATTAATACATTTTCAACGTATATCTCTTCTGTGTTTTTTAGTAAGAAGCCTAAGGCAAATTGTTACTCTTCCCAAGCCCTAGTGGTACCTATTTTTTACATTAATTTTACTCTCCATTTCATCTAATTTTTCCCATGTTCAAGTTTCCCTTGTTATATCTTGTGTGGCAGAGATTACTGAAGACAAACTACTTTATTTTTCTATTGGTGTATCAGCTTGGCCACATAAGAGAGAGATTTCTAACTTTGTCATTTCTTTAGTCAATTGCCTATAATTTCCCATCACACCATGGTTTTAAGTTTACTCAATAATAAAGCTGTTTTCTTTTTCTTCTACCTTTGTGGAGAGGTTTTATGTGCAGGCAGATTTTGTTTTTAATTATATTCCCACAATAGTACTCTACATTATTTTATACTAGGGGCCCAGTGCACAAAAATTTGTGCACTCGGGAGGTCCCTCAGCCTGGCCTGTGCCCTCTTGCAGTCTGGGACCCCTCTTGGGATGGCCACCTGCTGGCGTGTCTGGTCAGCCTGGGTGAGGAGCTGATGACTGTTTGCAGGCTGGCTAAGCCCCCCAGTGTGGACCCTCACCCCACTGGGGTGTGGTCAGCCTGGGTGATGGGCTGAGGGCCATTTTCAGGCTGCCCACAGCCCCTTAAGGTTTGAGTCCCTACTGGAGTGCCTGGGCAGCTTGGGTGAGGAGCTGAGGGGCATTTTCAGGCTGCCCAGAGTCCCTTCAGGTTTTGGGTCCCTACTGGGGTACCTGGCCAGCCTGGGTGAGGGGCTGATGGCTGTCTGTAGGCTGGCCAAGCCCCCCAGTGGGATCCCTCACCCCACTGGGGTTTGGCCAACTTGGGTGCGGGCCTAAGGGCTGTTTTCAGGCTTTCGGGGTGCCCACAGCTCCCATTGACCCAATGTCCCAGCAAGCCTGGCTGGAAGCAGGTTTCTGGGGTTTATTTATCTTCTATAATTGATACACTGTTCCTTTAAGCTGAGGCCTAGGCAGGTAACAAAGCCTCCTGTCTGCTTCAGCTCTGAGGCTTCTATAATTGAAACAATGTTGCAACAATGTTGCCTGGAGCTGGGAGAAGCCCAGCGGCTGGAAGACAGTTTACTCCTGGTACGACAGAAGCCGCCTACTTACTCTAGCTCCATGACTGCCGGCTCCATCTTGGCTGGGTTAATTTGCATACAGCCGCTCTGATTGGCTGGTGGGCGTGGCTTAGGCATCTCATAGAAACGGTCAATTTCAATATTGCTCTTTTATTAGATTAGATTGCAAAGTGTCCCCCTAGTTGAGATCTTCAAACATAGGGACAGTACACTTTTCAATTATTTATTGCTGAAACAGAAATGCGCCAGTTTATAACATTTTAAATGTCTATGATTTAATATATAACAATAATTTGCATGTTATAAGCATGCAATAGAAAAATTCTACTTAGCTAATGTTAAACAAATTGTGTATAGAAACATGTAGCAAAGTGGTATCTATTCTAACCACATTTAAATTCATGTTTGTAAAATGTCAAGCAAATCCTTAGTGGACATTAGGATCTATCTAGTGCAGCCTTTCTTTCTTTCTTTCTTTCTTTCTTTCTTTCTTTCTTTCTTTCTTTCTTTCTTTCTTTCTTTCTTTCTTTCTTTCTTCTTTCTTTCTTTCTTTCTCTCCTAGGACAATACTATTCCAAAGATCTAGAAAACAATTTTCTAATAAAGTTCAAGAAGTTGGGCTTGGAGATGATAATTTTTGTTTTGTTTGTATTCTAGGGTATAATATAAAGTAATCTTAGGAGGGATTGGGGTTTTAAAGAGTACTCCAGAAACATCTGAAATGGGCTTTGGCTCCAGTGCCATCATCCCTTCGCCACATGGTACTTACACGACAGTGTAAAATAGTTTTCAAATTGGAATATATAGGATACCATATGCATACCATATTCAGCTTCTTTCCTGCATGTGTTCCCAAGATAATGATCTTTTTGAAGTTAATAGTAAAGTGGCAACTTTAAAAAAAGAACTATTTTTTACTTGGTGCTCATTAATTTCTATATAGATCCTGCCCTTTTTAAGATAAAACCTGCTGGTTATTTGAAATCTTTTATCTGTGATCTTTCAGTTGTAATAGATTATTTTATTTGAAAGTCTAACATCTTGTTAAATGTAAGCATGTTAAAACTCAGCACAGTGTGTTTCTTCTTCTCATCCCACCCTGACTCCAACACCTATGACCTCTCTTACATTATGTTTGTTTACTTCATAGCCTGAACTCTTTTAAACTGACACATAATTTACATGTTCATTATATTTCTTTTTCTCTTCTCCCACTACAATGTAAAATTTTATGAGGGTAGATATTTTTGTCCATTTTTTCTCACTAGTGCATCTTAAGTATCTGGCATAAATTGTGCTCAACAATGTTTATGGAATATCATGGGCTCAATAAATGTTACTTGAATTTCATTATCGGTTAAAAGTATAAGTTATCTTTAAACCATTACCCATTCATAATGAATGTTCTTAGATTTATCTACTTACATTTATTGGCTATGATCTCGATAAATGTTTTTTCAATTGAAAAGCACCTCAAAAGCCACCCAATCAATTTCATCCAAGATTGCTGAAAGTCACATAACCTCTGTTTGAACAACTTCACAGAGGTGTCTACTTGACAACATACAACACTCAATTTTTTAACACAGCTATTTTGCAAATGTCAATCTTATAGCGTCCCACACTCCCAATGGTAACTTTCCCTCAGTATCTTATCCCAGCTTCAGGGATGAATGAAGAAGGGAGCACTGGGCTTAGCCAGGGCAAATGCTAGAGGTAAGACTAGCATGGTTTTGAACTCAGAGGTGCTAACTCTAGAACAGTGTAGAACATCTAAAGAATCGGCTCCCTGGAAAATATAAAGAAAATCGGAGTGCCAGTTGTTGGAGATAGTGGATGAGGATGAGTGTTCTCAGACTGGATAACAGACTATAGGCTAGAGTTTTAAATGATTACCTTCACCAGGTCCATAATTCACTGTAAAAAGCCAATGTTAGCACTGAATGCTCCAGGTGAGCTCCGATTGATAGGAGACTGTAGCATCCCTATAATTCAATATCACAGTTGTATTAATTAAGCCCAACTTTATTCTTGATTTTTAACAACTATGTACTTCTTTCCATAAGAAGCAGTTAATATCGAGCAAGCAGACAGTTAATTCCAGTAGATGTTTTCATCAGGATTTACTGTTAAATCAGGATTCCCACAACTGGGCTTTGTGCAATTGAGTCTTTGAACACAAAGCCAGGGCTTACGTTATTTTCCCATTTTAAATCTAATCAGTGGAGATGATCCTCTTGCATTACCAATAATTATATTTTGATTCTGACAACCAATATTTTAGCTATTCTTTCTAGATGTGCATTCATGAACTGTATTAGATATGCTTTCTATGTTTACTCAGTGATAAAATGCTTACATATTAGAATGGATGGGGCAAAGCAGAGATCATTTTTTTGCTCTTACCTATCTTATCTAATAAAATTAGATAATATTGAATTTGACAGTTTATTGAAATTGACAGTTTCTTCGGGACGCCCAAGTCACACCCGCCAGCCAGTCAAAACGGCTGTATGCAAATTAACCTAGCCAAGATGGAGGCCGGCACTCAGGGAGCTGAGTAAACAGGCAGCTTCTGTTGCAGCAGGAGTAAAACAGTTTGCTGGCCACCTGGGCTTCTCTCATTTCCAGGCAACAACATATTTGCAACATTGTTTCAATTATAGAAGCCACAGAGCTGAAGCAAACAGCAGTCCTGCTTAGAGTCTACTAAGGCAACATTTTCTCAATTATAGAAGCCACAGAGTTGAAGCAGACAGGAGGCTTCGTTACCTTCCTAGGCTCGGCTTAAAGGAACAGTGTACCAATTATAGAATATAAAATAAACCCCAGAACCTGCTTCCAGCCAGCCTTGCTGGGACATTGGGTCAATGGGAGCTGTGGGAAGCCTGAAAGCCTGAAAACGCCCCTCAGCCTGTCACCCAGACTGACCACACTCCATTTGGGTGAGTGATCCCACTGGGGGTTTGGCCAGCCTGTAGACAGCCATCAGCCCCTCACTCAGGCTGGCCAAGTACCCCAGGAGAAACCCAAAACCTTAAGGGACTGTGGGCAGCCTGAAAAAGTCCCTTAGCCCATCACCCAAGATGGCTACACCCCAATGGGGTAAGGGGCTCCACTGGGGGGCTTGGCCAGACTACAGACAGCCATCAGTCCCTCACCCATGCTGGCCACACCCCAATGGGGTGAGGGACACCCCTGGGGGGCTTGGCCAGCCTGCAGACAGCCATCAGCCCCTCACCCAGGCTGGCCAGGTACCCCAGTGGGGACCCAAAACCTGAAGGGACTGTGGGCAGCCTGAAAGTCTGAAAATGGCCCTCAGACCGGCACCCAGGGTGGCCACATCCCAATGGGGTGGGGGACCCCACTGGGGGGCTTGGCCAGCTTGCAAACAGCCATCAGCCCCTCACCCAGGCTTGGCAGGCACATCAGCAGGTGGACATCCCCAGAGGGGTTCCAGACTGCGAGAGGCCACAGGCCGGGCTGAGGGACCTCCCGAGAGCACAAATTTTTGTGCACCAGGCCCCTAGTCTATTATAAGATGACTATCCCAGATACTTAATTTGTGCTCTGCTTTGGTTATTTCCTTAATTTCCACACCTCTGTGAGTATATTAAAAATAAATAAATGTATGAATGAATGATTAAATGAATGAAATTTCTAACAAGTTTAAGCAGCTCAATCAAGGACTAATTTATTTAGTAAGTAATTGAGGGAGAATTAAATCAGGTTCAAATCCAAAAAATCATATTTCATACTATTCTATTTATTCTATTCTATTTTTGCTTATGTTAAATTATTAATTTTTCCCATCATAGTATTGTTAAGAAAAAATCAAATTCTATTTTATGTTTACAGACAATGATATTAAAAACCACAAATGATATTTTGATCAAATTTAGATATCTTGTTAATTCTAGAAAAATAACAAGTACATTTGAATAGTCCTTCCAACTACAACATTATGTTACTTGTCATCCTATATAATAAAAGTTAATATGCTAATTAGACCAGATGTCCTTCCAGATAACCTTCTGGATGAAGCTGGGGCCAGAGGTGGGTGCCATGGCCAACAGGAGCCTCTAGTTGCATTAGAACTTGCTTCAGAGCATAATGAGTTCATGTGATTGAGGTATGACTTCATTTCTAAGGATTTGTAGTGATTTATCCCAGATAATTGACAAAATATTTTAAACAATGATTGTATTTTTTTAATATTTTTGCTTTCTTTGTTTTGTTTCATAAATCACTGAGTCTGGAAACAAATTCATTTAAAGCCACACATTCTCTGCCACCAAGTTCTCCTCTTGTCCATAAATTTAAGTGTTTTTGATAAACTCCATAAATTTAAATGAAATTGACCTACCCTTGAGGGTTAATAGGAGAGAAACCTGTGGGTTAGGTCCTTTTTATTTGTTATGTACTAACATTGCACCATTTGCCTCAAGCAGTGTATCTGTTCTTTACTTTCTTTATTGCTATGAATAGGCATCACAAATTTACTGACATATAAAAAGTATACATTAAAAATAGCCTTAAGATAGTAAAAGAGTAATTCAATTTATTTCTCTATTTTTAATTCCTTCCTCCAATTAATTTATAACATTGGAACCGCTCAGTAAGAAGTTGGCACTGTTTACATTTTGAAAATATTTTACCAGATAACTTCCAAAATGTTATGCCGAATTATACCTCAAATTGCAACATAGAACCATCTACTTTTCCAAATTATAGCCAAAGCCTAATATTACTATTAAAAACAACATTTGGTAGTCTATTAAATAAAAAATAATATTGCATTATTTGGTGTATTATTATTTTACTTGGTGTATTTGAATACTAATAAGATTAATTATTTTTGAATATTTTTTTTTCACTGTGCCTTCTAACTGTGCTCAACCAAACTGGTTCTCCAGAGTTCTCTCTGACATTCAGACACATAATGTGGGGAAATCACTGAATCATAATCTCTTGAAATCAAAAAAAACAAAAAATGAAAGCAACTATTTATATCTTAAGTAAAATTAAATTAGTAAAACTGATACTAGACATTATTTTTTGTTTTTGAAAACATCACAAGCAAATAAACTTTGCATTGCCAAAAATAAATATCAGACGGGAATCTTTCAACCATTGGTGGACTGGTGTCATAGCATTTAAAAAACAAAATTGATCAGTACTAGCAATCCAGGAAAATTTCAAAACAATTTATGTGCTTATCAAAAGATAATGACTGCCCAGCCAGCATGGCTCAGTGATTGAGTGGCGACCTATGAACCAGGTCATGGTTTGATTCCAGGTCAGGGCACATGCCGGGGTTGAGGGCTTGATCCCGAGTGTGGGGCATGCAGGAAGCAGCCAATCAATGATTCTCTCTCATCGATGTATCTATGTCTTTCTCCCTCTCCCTTCCTCCCTGAATTCAAGAAATATATATTTTTAAAAAGATAATGACTAAAATTTAATTTATTGAACAGATACACATAGATAAAATTCAACTTCATGGAATAAACATAAAATAATTGGGAAAATATCCTGCTCAATCTGCCTCCTTCTTATCTGTTCTAAACTTCCCGAGTTATCTGGGTATCTCATGCTCTCTCAAAATTAAGCACAGGTACCAAACCACTTGACTTATAAATGCCCCCTTCTTTTAAAGAGAACAGCTATTTTATATAAACTACTTGCCCAAACTTCCCCATAAGAAGAAGCTCAGAGATGGGGCAGACTTTTGTGAACACAAGATAAACTCAGAAGTTTTGTCAATGTTGATCATGTTATTTCACTAACTTACTTAAGTAAATATACATATTTATTTTATTCTGACTCAATTTCTTTGCTCCCTCAGAGAAATAAGAGATTAATGTATGTAAACAATATTTTAAAAAGTAATGACATAGGACTTTGACTGTGGATTAGTGAAAAAGCAGGCCTACTCTATTTCTTCTCTCAATGCAGCGCTGACCTTCATTCTAACAGCCCAAAATGAGAAATCAGAGGTCGGTGCCTCGGCTGGCCAGCTGTCATTTTGTCCCTGACCCAAGCGGTAAGTGCTTTTGGTCAGCTTTCTGCAGTCCAAAAAGGTTGTTATCCAAAATAGTCCCTGGCCACTAGCCTGTACAGCAAGGTGAGGGTCAGCTCTCTGATTTCTGTAAAGCACACATTATTTTTATTGTTCTGCCTAGGAACTTGTAACATTTCCCCCGTGTCTTTGGCATTCATTCTGTAGCTGCAGCAGGATATGTCTAGATTTGTACTTTCTTACCAAGCTTCCTGGAACCCCAAGAGCCTTTTCAATTTGCTGATTCTTTAATGCGGGGTAATTTCCTACTCTTATTTGTTTTCTTATTATCTCACCTCCTCAGTTGCTCTGTTCTTTTTATTCTTTGAACTATTATTCCCGTGAGCATTTTCCTGGTTCTGGGCTTACCACATGACACGTCTGGGGATTGCATGCAATGTGAATAGCTCCCATGGAATTGCATGAGTGGTGGCCCTACCTAATGGACCTCTGGATTCTTTTTTCCCCCTTATGATTTCCAAGTCTGTGTGATTTTGCTTCAAATGTTGAGATATTTCCCATTTGATTTTTCCAGGTCACTAGTTTAGGTTTGACATTGACCATCCTTTTTCCTATGCATCCGCATGTCTGTTCTGAACTTTCAATTTTGTCTTTTTAATTCAGAAAGACTGGTGATTTCCAAAAATCAAAGGTTTGTCTGTTGCAAAGGCAATTGGATTTACTATCATTTCGTGTATATATATAATTAAAATTACATAGACCCATTAAGCCTTCAGAACTTGTACTAGAGATTTGAGGAAAAATGCTTGCAAGTTAACATAGAAAATTCTCAGGATCTTCCTAGGAGGAATGTTAATTTACATTGTTTCATGTAAGAAATATTTCTGAATGGGATTACACCTTTTCAAACATCAATATCTCTACCAATATATTGCATATTTTATTAAATGAATTTATTTGTTGTACAAGATTGTGAACTTTTTTATTAATAAATGTTAGCTGTGTAGAATACATGGCTTTTAAGGTTTTCTATATTCTATGATGAAAAGTTCAAAAATGTTTGGGTGAGATTAATTTCTCCATAAATATGTTCTCTATTTGAAATATTTCTCCTTGGAAAAAGATATGTTTTTAACAGAATAGGTGATATATGTATTCATAAAACTCATATTTTGCTAGATTGAAGAATAATATATAACAGGCATTAATGTTTGTCACTTTGAAACAATACATGCCCAAATTCTCAAAAAGTATTTTTACAAATTAGTTGTAAGTAGAGTAGAACAGTCAGGAATACAATGAGTGCACTGAAGACATTGAACGGAAGCTACAGACACTGAAATAAATTAACCTCTCAGGAATCATGGGGCCATACTTTGTTTTATAGCAAAAGTAGCAATAAAGCCAAGCGATGTATCCTTAGGGTCACTGGAGAAGCCTGGCCTGAAGTGGGTGTAAGAGAACAGCCCCGACAAGAGAATGTGAGTTCAGTGTGCTCAGGGGGCTCACGATGCAGTCACGTCCCGAATGAATGATGGCGCTCATGGGAACTAAGCCTTGAGTAGGACAGAGACATAGTGCACACTTCATCAGATCTGGCCTCTTGTAAACACTGGAGTGATTAGGAGCTACTTCCTCTCTGCTCTAAGCCTACTGCTTTAGACCTTGCTTTGTGGTGCTAGGGCTGCGACTTTGCAAATTACAGCTCTCTTTGCAGCAGAGTCTTGGCTCCTCTGTGCTGAGAGGTGGCACAGAGGGGCCGTGGAACGCAGGAGGAGCAGAAATGACTTCTGACTGAGTATATCCCTGGTGTTGCTGTCATACCGTAGCAGTGCTTCACCCCAACAGCGCTCCCCAAACTAGCCTCATTCGCGTCCGGTAAGCGGTACTTGCAGCAAGTCAGTTTTTCTGCTCTCTGTGGGGTCAGACTCTAACTTCCATGGGTAACCTCTGGTGAACCTCTAGATTTTGATATTACCCTGCCCTGTGTTTCCTCAGTCCTGGGGATAGAAGCTGTTCTGTATAGTTATTTCTAGTTTACCGCAAAGAGGCAGGGAGAAAGAAGGAGAGATAGAAGCTGGGATCAAGGACCTGAGGCTGTCCTCTCACTGCCAAATGTCCCCAGTGAACTCTAGCTCCTCAGAGGCTGAAACATCAGTGATGAGAGAAAATCATTGATTGGCTGCCTCCTGCATGCCCCCTACTAGGGGTGGAGCCTGCAACCCGCACAAGTGCCCTGATTTTGAATGGAGCCATGACCTCTAGGTTCATAGGTCGATGCTCAACCACTGAGCCAGGCTGGCCAGGCACCTCAGTGTTTTCTTTGTGTATTTTCCATCTCTCCAGTTCTGGCGTTATGAATCACTATATAAAATTTATTCTGTTAAAAGATCCAGGAGAGTTTACATTATCTTCACTATACCATCAAGGATGACTAATGATCTCGTTTTAAATAAATCTCTTGATTTATTTAATTAAATATCCTAACATCTCAAACCCTTGCTACCACTATCATTTACATAGCTTAGAAAACAAACTGGCTACTCAAGTGTATTCTGCATGGCTTACCCTATTATCTTTCTTCCTGTTAGATAGAGATTGTCACTGAAAGACTCTGCATCTCCCAATTAATTATGCCAATTGTTTTTGTTTCAAAAATATTGTGCTTGTTTGGTTTATTTTACTCTTCATAACTGATCATCTCAGTGGCTTAATAATTCAAGTTTTTATTGTTCAGAAATAAGATCCATTGCTAGCACGTCAGCTGTAGACTACAGTTAGATGTCTTAAACGTATATAAATTTAAAAAATAAGATTACTCCAGAGAAATAACAGCAGTAGAAATAGAAGTGTGGAGACAGTGATGGGAAAATTGGATGTAGCTCAGTTCAGCTAGAGAATAATGTTTATTTTAAGAGAATTACTGAATGATAAGAATGTAGAATGAGGCAAAACTGCAGAGGTTTTTTAATAGTGGATTTAAATTTCTCAAACCAATTTAAGAGACATAAAAATATTGTTGAATAGCACAGCATATCCGTCATCACTCTCAGAATCTAAATAAGGGGAGAGTGCTATTTCCATCTATAGTGGGTGCTATAGGCAAATTCCAGCTCTCTCCTCCCAAGACAGAAATACTCATGGCATGGCTGTCGGAGTTGTTGACTGCTGACAGCACAGGCTAGATTGTTGCTATTATCTCCATTCCCAAGGGAGCTCCCTCACCCAAGGTTACAAAACTTCCCCAAGAGAGCCTTCTCCGATGACTGACAGATATAGGCATAGGAAGGGCCACCACAGTGACTTCATTGGGAGGTCTCTACGACACAGCTCAGAGCTCCACATGTTAGCAGCTGGAGAGTCTGTTTTAACTGCATCAGTCAAACTTCTTTTGACTCATTTTGTGTCCCCAAACTCCTCTTTCTTAGTCAGATGGCATTGAGCTAACAGAACGACATGCAAGTCTCTAGCTCAGAATCTGTTTCCCAGCAAACCATACCTAAGAGAGAGATCCAAATGTGGTCCTAGGAAGAGGACCATAACGTGTCTGTGGAACCAGAGCACTTGCAAGCCCACTGGAAGTGAGGATCGCATCACTAGTTGAAGGTAGAACACTATGATGGCTGCAGTCATGGTGTCGTGGGGTAATTATTAAAACTTTCACTGGGGATAAATTCTATTGATTGAAGTGAAAATAGGATACCTAATGGCGTGATACCTCAGGTGTTTGAGCAAGTGTGAACAGTGCTATTTGCAAAGACTAAAGAATCAGATGGCTCTAGTAAGAGCTGTGGAAGCATTAAAGAAAAACAGGGGAAAGCAATGTATGGTTAGGCGGGAATTAATCAAAATCTGAAAGCAATATGTGAAAACCATAAAAACAGACAAACAAATAAAAATGAGGATCAGGTCCAGGGCAAAAAACAGAGTTACCAGAGCTAAGAAGGTTAGATTACCAGAACAAGTAGTTAACTATGAAAATCTTAGGATTCTAATGTTAAGTGAGATTCTAAAATTTGGGTTAGAAACAACTAGGTTGTGCACTTGAAATTATTGAATCCCCATACTCCCTGTACCCTCTAGGACTCCAGAGTTCACTCCTTATAAAGAAATGTGGTTCACATCTTAGAAAAGTGAATGGCTCTCCGTTTGTTGGAAGATAATGCTGAAACTGCTGCATTTCAAGATAATGTGTTTCCCTTGCCTTCACCTCTCCTCCTCACCACCACACTAACTAAGGTTAAATTACAACAGAACGCTGCTATGGAAATCCTGGACCAGCTGATGAGAAAATAACTATTCCATGAGATGGCAGAGGACCTAGTCAATATTGAATAGCAGCATCTCACAGAGTACGCATGGCACTGGATTCTGAGTTGACCAGAACAAAGGGAGACAACAAAATATAAAGTTGGATGTAAAAGAGAGTTTAACAGGATGAAATCACTTCTCTGTGATACAGAACTTAATATTATGACAAAGCCTCAGGAACGCTTGAAAAAAATGATGGCCCACATTAAGTGAAAGAGAAATGTCACAACCCCTATGGTGGAGTGCAGAAAAAGTGTTCAAAAGGCAGCGGACCCTGTATAAGACCAGGAAACCCATCAGCTAACTATGTTTGGCGGTAGGGCCCAGAGGACAACACATCTACCATAATAATTAGTAAAACACAACTGAGAGGGGTACCAGTGTCACCCACAAGCTCGTTAGTGGCTCTGCTCTATAAAGGCTGACTGATGAGATGCACTTGCTGACTCGGATTGCCTGATAGCAATGAGAAAATAGAGGTCTGAAATCATAGCGGTCAGGAGGTGGTGATTACTCATCAGAAGTAAGATGAGCAAAATTATTTTAATGAGTAGCAGCATCTGATTGACATCCAGGGGTGCCTGACCTGCAAAGAGTTTTGAGGATGTTTAAAAAAACACAGAGCTACTTTTAGGACAAGAACGATGTGTTTTCAAGAAAAGTAGTGCTCCATCTACAGGAAGAAATCAGGATGGAGGGTCAGGAGGTGGAATGCAACTGAGCCAATTAAAAGCAAACCCAATAACTTGTCCAAATTGTTTTCTTCCAGGCAGCTTTCAGATTTAGAACCCAGTGGCTAAAGGGGTGTCCAAATGCTCAGGAGAAAGGATGCTGCAGTGACAGCAAATGAATAAGGTAATGATCCAACTGATTCTTTCTAAAAGAGAAATACTGCCTTTACAAGAGTGAACTGGAGAAGGGTAAATGCTCAGCCATTTTTAAGGACTGTGAATAAAGAACTTAAGTTGACATTACTACACAGGAAATGAAATAGCACGATCTCCCAATGAAGGGATATATTAACTTCCTGTGGCTCCTGTAACAAATTATTAAAACTTGGTGGCTTAATGCAACACAAATGGATTACCTTAGAGTTCTGGAGGTCAGGAGTATGAAATGGGTCTCACTGAGCTGACATCAAGGTTATTGCCAGGGCTGTGTCCTTTCTGAATGCTTTCGGAGAGAATCCATTCCTTGGCCCGTTCATCTTCTAAGAGTCACCACACATACCTTGGACCGTGACCCTCTTCTTCCATCTTCAAAACCTGCAGCCCGTGGCTGACTTTATGCATAATAATTATCTGACCTTGTTTTCATTTCATTGTCACATCTCCTTTTCTGACTCTGCCCCGCTGCTACTCTCTTTTACTTTAAAGATTCTTGTAGCTACATTGGGCTTGCCCAGCTATCCTGGATAATTGCCCCATCTCCAGGTCAGCTGATTAGCAACCTTAATTTCATCTGACATTAATTCCCTATTAACATCTAGCATAAGGTATTTACAGGTTCCAGTAATTAGTCCATGCACGTCTTTAGGGTGTCTTTATTCTGCCCACTCTCAAAAGGTAACATGTTGATCTAATAACAAATTGAGAACCATGTCTGGCCTTATGGGTCCCACAGAACCATTCAGTGGTCATTTTTCTAGCCTCCCAATATGGAATTGAAATGGGCACTCTTTATAGTTGTCAGAACTGCCATGTAATTTTCTTGGCCTGTGAATAAAGAGCTAATGCAGTGAGGGAGGTACCGTGTAAAATGTCTCTGTATATAACTAACCTCAAAGACCCACGTGATTCAGTTACCATGTATCCCACTGCATATCCATTTATTTCATGCTTTCAGCCTCTTTTAACCAAATGGATCTGGAAGATGACAGGATACAGTACAAACTCAAGCAAGCCTCAGAAGTATATTAACTCTCACAGCTTTGTAGACGTTTTGTTCAAAGGGAACTGAACTACATGTTTGTTCCACAAAATAACATAGAGGTCCACTTTGATTATAGTATATTATTTGAACAAAAGAATCAATAATTATGTATAATAAAGATATTAGTGACATACATGTGCTCCAAATATTGGAAGATAAACCCTAAGGAAATTCAGAATAAGATCAATGAAGTTTTAGGGAGGTCACCATTTTTGGAATGTTGAAAAATTTCCTTCAAACAAAAGCCAAATCATTGTGTCTTAAATTTTCCTTCACTAAGAAGAAAGGGAAATTCTTTTTAAAAAATATATTTTTATTGATTTCAGAGAGGAAGGGAGAGGGATAGAGAGAGAGATAGAAACATCGATGATGAGAGAATCATTGATCAGCTGCCTCCTGCACGTCTCCCACTGGGGATCGATACCACAACCCGGGCATGTGCCCTTGACCGAAATTGAACCTGAGAATTTTCAGTCTGCAGGCCAACACTCTATCCACTGAGCCAAATTGGCTACGGCAGAAAATTATTGATAGGTCTCTTCAGGTAGTGGCAGCAACTTGTCACATACCTAGAAATATTGCTCCAACCCAATTACTAAGTGACAAAGAAGGCTGTCAGCTTTCAGTGAGACAGGAGGAAAGCACACTGCAGCGGGTCCCAGCTGAAGTACAAGCACACCACCTTTTGAGCCATATAACCTGGCAGATTCTATTATAACTGTGATATGTGCAGAAGGGTATGATGCTATCAGCATTTATGACAAAAGCCAATAGGAGAATCTCCATGAAAATCACTACTGCTCCTGGCAATTGCCTCCTTAAATAGAAATCATTTGAAAACCAGAAATACTTTTGGGGACTTTATTTTTTTAAAATCACGTAGAAAAGACCACATTTATTCTTCCATTTGATAAAACACCTAGATATATGAATGTTTTTTCAAGATCTAGATTAAGAAATGGAGGACAAAAATCCCTGAGAGGAGAGAAGGAAACATGGTGGGCCCTAAAATTGCCCCAGCTTATTGACTTGGGAGATTTTTGTATATATCCATACAAAGACTGTTACATGAATATTCATAGTAGCTTCATTTGAAATAGAGAAAAAGTGGGAATAATGCAAATGTCAATCAACATAAGAATGCGTGAACAAATTGTGTTGTGCCCATACAATGGAATACGACATAGCAATAAGAATAATGATCTAGTGAGGCACACTGCAAGATGGATAAATGTTATTATAATTATGTTGAGTGAAAGAAAGAAACCCAACAAAAATTAGAGCACACTTTCTAACTTCATTTACATAAAATTTTAGAAAGGCAAATGAATCTATGATGACAGAAAACAGATTAGTGGTGTTTAAGGGAGAAACAGGAAGGAAGGGTCGTAAGGAACCATGAGGAAAGTTGGAGATTTAAAGGAATGTCCACTATCTTGATTGAGACAATGATTATATATATACATTTTCATTATTTTTATAGAAAAACTGTATGTTGTAACTAAATTTATCCAGTTAAGTACTTCTTATAAGTAGTTACAAAAATCTAAAAGGCAGTTATTTCTTAGCATTTTAAAACAAAGTAGGTGTCACCACAGCCAGGTGTCTCAGTGGCCACCTCTATTTCAAAAGGACCATTTTGTGGAATGGACACTTATTGTCTATGAAGGATTTGCTTTATAGCACGCATAAATCTAATGAATTCTTTCAGACAATAAGTTTTCTGAAGGGATTTTCCAGGTTTTTATTCCATGGTACCTTTAGCAGGTTTATTTCTAAGATTATCTTTCTAACAAGGTGTTGCATATTTAGCGCCTTAGCATCCATGTACAAATCTGACGCAGAGCTTTTTAGGATGCCCTCCAAGATCCCCTTCAGAAGCTTGTTCAGCACACTAGCCCCTCTTCTCCAGTCTGTTATAAGTAAACTAGAGGCCCAGTGCACGAATTTGTGCACAGGTGGGGTCTGGCCGGCCCACCCTGATGGGAGCCCATAGGCCTGGCTGGCAAGGCAGAGGGGCTGTGAGAGCTTGGCCGGGCAACCCCACCCCTGATTATGGTGTTGGGGGCCATTCAGGGGTGGCCAGTGGCCACTTCCCCAATCAAGGAGTTGGGAGCCAATCAGGGCCAGACCATCCGGGGGCTGGAAGAGTGATCAGGGCCCAGATCTGGCCAGTTGCCTGTCATAGCTACCAGTCATTCCAGTTGTTCTGGTCGTTCTGCCATTCTGGTCGCTGGGCTTTTATATATATAAATGGAAGGAGAGGGTGTTATCTTCTAAGAACCCTTCTCACTTGATAGTTAATTGCTTAATACCTAATCTACTCTAGCATACTTAGAATTACTACTTTAATAAGCCAAACCTCTTCCACTCTGATTTATTCGATTGGTTCCAAGTTACATCTCTTATATAGACAATGTCTAACCTTAACCTACGGCAAATGATTTTTTTCTTAAAAAAAAAAACATTCTCCAACAATAATTTGCACTCAAAGTCTGCCACCTGCTTTATATTTGTCAATTCTGTCATAATCTCAAAGAGAACTTTAACCCTTCATTATGCTAATGTTGTACAAATACCAAGTGACGCCAACATTTGCACAATAGACAAAAATTACTATTTTTCTATCTATGGTGATGGTGATGTCTCTTCCACAGGATCAAGGAACAAACAGAATGCCATATAATTCTAGGTGAAATATTACAAAGTGTGTATGCATTTAGATGGTACTGTCATATACACAAATTTTATGGAACACCTCTTCTTTCTCACTAGAATATGGGAAATGTGGTCAATAGTTAATAAAGGAAGTATTCTATGGGCAAACAATGTGCATGAGGACTTCTCTCCTAAATTACATCATCTCCATCCACCTCCTTATAGTGGACAAAATGGACATAAGTTAGGATCTGGGATTTAGCATAGTCTTCAATATACATTACCAGAAAAATGTATGCATACATTGAGGGAAAACAGATTTGCAGACAATTGAAAGTATATATTCTTCAAATACATTGAAGTATACCTTTCATTACAAAGAAAAGTTATCTGTGACATAAATTAGAAATCATGGAATAAAGGTAAAGAAATAAAATTGGATGCCATAATCAGCAATTCAAGGGAAGATATTGGTAATTAAAGATATAAAAAATAAAATTATGTGTATGTGTGTGCTAGAATAACAAATTGATATAACAATATGTCATAAAAGCACACATATGTGTTCATATACACATCATATATTCTATATAATAAAGGCCTAATATGCTAAGTGTCCGGTCATCCAGTTGGCCATTCAACCAATCAAAGCATTATATGCTAATGATATGCTAAGGCTGCTCAACCTCTCACTATGACATTCACTGACCACCAGGAAACAGATAGTTAACCAGTCAACCAGGCACTACAATGTACATTTACCACCAGGGGGCAGATGCTTCGACCAATAGGTGAGCTTGCTGCTGGGATCCAGCTGATAGAGACTGAGCAAGACAGGCTGGACACACCCTGGAGCCCTCCCGCAGTCCCTTCCTGGCTTGTCAACCTTCCATGTCCCTCCCTGGCTCCAATGGTGCACCAGTGGGCTCCCTTAGCCTGGCCTGTGCCCTCTCACAATCTGGGACCCCTCGGGAGATGTCAGAGAGCCAGTTTTGGCTCCATCCCACAGGCCAGGCCAAGGGACCCCACTGGTACACAAATTCATGCACTGGGCCTCTAGTGCAAATATAATTGTTGTTGGTGGTTGTGATAGTCAAAAGTTTTTAAGAAGAAAAAATAAAAGAGGACAAATAGCAAAACAAAATGACTTAAGAAGACAAATAGTCATTTAGAAGGTTAAATCAGCAAATAATCCCATAAACTGAAGGAAATAAAGTAAAGTCAGGGAAAATCTTTTTAAACACGCTAAAAATATAGAGAAGTAAAAATGCCAACATCAAGGAATAAACAAATAACAACAAATGAGGTAGAGAGCTATTGAATGATAAAGTTCTTCATAAACCAAAGTAGCAGTCTTTGTCAAATTCTTTGTTTAAAATCTTCACCTAATATGTAGCTTCATGATTTGTTTTTCTTTCTTAACATTCAGGTTTAATGAGTAAACTGTAAACTTAATGTTGATAAAGTTTTTTTAATTTTTAACTTAAGACTATTGACTTTGTTCTTGTCTAAAAATTATTTGCTGGCTCCCAAATACCAAAGATATTCTCCTGTTTGCATCTAACATCTTTATGGTTTTTAGCTTTAATACCCATGTCTATGCACCACTGGAAATTATTTTTTGTGTATAATGTGAGGAAGAGGCCAAGATTCACTTTTCTTTAAATGTGGGTAGCCATATTGCTTGAGTGCCACTTGAAAATCCTTTTTTTTTTTTCTCCATAGTATTGGTGCCTTTCTAAAAATTACTTGGAGCACATAAGAGCGGGAACTATTTCTGGTCAGACTTTAACCTGATAACCAATGACATTGACAATACCAGTTATTAATTGTAGTGCTTATTTTTTAGAATTCTTAAATTTTCTACATAAATGATAATGCCATCTATAAACATAGAGTACCTTACCTCTTTGATTCTGACCTTTAAGCACACTACATTTTTTCTTAATAGAACTGCAGAAAGAAAATGAATACTGTTGTTAAAAGAGAAAAACCATCAAGAAACCATTTGAAGGGACTGAAATCTGTATGTTGGGACCTTATAAATGGTCCCTTTAATCTTCATTTTAATGATCTAATAGAGTACATGCTTCTCTATTAATGGAATGCATTTACTTTCCTTCTCCTCGGCCTTATGGGCAATATTTTGGCTACAGTGTATAGTTTATATTTTAATAATATTGGATGGAAAAACAAACACTATTATGTCATTAGGAGTTGGCCAAACATCATGGAGTGATTTACATTAATGTTTATGTGACATAAAATAGAAAATATTAAATTATTGTCTCTTCTAGTTTGAATTAGCTGGTTTATAACCAAATATCTTGTTTCTTCAATAGCATTTTCTGTTTTTCTTTTCTATTCTCCATCAGCACATTAGTTAAGCTTGCATTATTCTCTTCAGTTACTTTTCACAGTGGAAATTAAAGCTGTACATAACTTTTAAAATATCCTTATCAGTGTACACATCAGTAAATCCAACTGCAAGTGTCCAAAACCAAGCTAATCAAGATTAATGCATTCATTTAACAGATGGTTACAATGTTATTAAAATGCAAATGATTGATTTCTGCTAATTGTTCCACATCAGAAACAATTAATCAGGAGATTTTTTTCATTTTCTAATAGCCTTTTTAGAGTTTACCTCCAGAGATTAACATAAAAGACAAATATGTACATTTCTCTCACTAACCCTAGGAGAGTCACTCAACTTGAAAGAAAAGTAGAATAATGATTATATATTAATAGTAATGGGAAGAATCCTTTTAGTACTGTAATTTGCTTCTGAGTTGTTTTGTACCCAATTTAACTAGTCTCCATATAATTATGTTTGCTGGAATAGCTATTCAAACGTAATGGGATTTAGAGCTTTACTTTGAGTCAAAAAAGACTAACTTCTTAAGTAAATAAACAGATATTGATACTGCTGTAATAAACTGGCTATTAATTAATAACAGGAAAGGAGTAAAGGGAAAGCCAGATAATACTGGCATGCCATTCATGCCAGGAAGTTGCAGTTTAACATGCTTTAGGTCTGTTCTCCGCAAATAGATGGGAGAAGGGACACGACAATGGGCACGTGCTCAGTAAGGTTTCGGGGACTCGGGAAAGAGCTTGCTTGTCAAGTACAGCTGGGAGTGAGTCCTTGGCCCGAACAGGCAGGGCCACTGCAAGAGTGTGGAACCTGAAATACTTAACTCCTAAACAGAGTGCTCTTGGCCCTCTTACAGTCTTGGGACTCTCGTAGGGGTGTGCTCTCATGCTCTGCACTGGAACAAAGGGCTCATGGCCACATTGACTGCCCACACAATGAACTGGCAGAGTGGGACGAGTCTGATGCCATACTGGACTCCGTTCCCCTATGGAATGGAAACTTTGGACATTGACTTGGCTTCTAGCTCTGCTAAAGCTCCAGCTGCATATTTTCCAGGTACTAGTTTAAGGGAAATGGGAACCAAGGGATATAATTGCACTTGAATAAACCTCTCTACCACATCTCATTCTACTGTGCAAGTCTGAGAAAATTCTTTTTCTCAAGATATCATAAGAACCCCACTCCCGCTAGCATTGGAGAAATTCCACCGTGCAATCCTCCAATAAAAATATGATGGTGGTTCTCATGGGAATAGTAACATCATAATAATGAGGTAGAGAAAATTTCTGATATACTAAATAATGTGAAGTTAAAGCCCAGAGTATTTTATCCATTTATTCTTTCACTCAATAATACTCCATTGAATAATTCTTTGTATTAGTTTACATTTTTAAATATATTTTATTGATTTTTTTACAGAGAGAAAGAGAGAGAGAGAGAGAGAGTTAGAAACATTGATGAGAGGGAAACACCAATCTGCTGCCTCCTGCACATCTCCTACTGGGGCTGTGCCCACAACCAAGGTACATGCCCTTGACCAGAATTGAACCTGGGACCCTTGAGTCTACAGGCTGATGTTCTATCCACTGAGCCAAACTGGTTAGGGCTAGTTTACATTTTCTACTTTCAAACTATACTATAATGGTTATTAGAAGTAAAAAAAAAAGTGAAATTGCTAGGATTACTGTAGTTGGGGCTGACATATTTTTATGGAACAGGTAGACACTTAAAATAAACATAGAGTTTTATAATAACTAGAGGCCCAGTGCATGGATTCATGCACATTGAAAGGAAATTAATTAGAAGAAATATTTTAATATCACTATTCCCCCTTTCTCTATGATAGAAGTGTCAAACAAATTCACAATCTACAATGAAAAATTGAAATAGAAGAATGCAATTGGCACCAGTGAGAGTTTTATATGTATTGTGTGTGCATGAGTCAACTTAGCCTTTTAAATATATAGAATAAACTTGCTTAACTAGACCTGATTTCTGATTTAGCTAAACATTTTCCAGTCCAGTGAAGTACCCCAACTTCTCTTTCAGGTAATTGCCAGCAGCCAAACAGTAAATACCAACATGAGGCAGATTATTATTGTAGATCACGCAGGAAGAACAAAGGGTAAAATATTTAACTGCAGCAGTGTTCTGTGCAGTGAGAAAACCTGAAGTCATTTTCAAGGTCCACCAAATATTGCTTCTTTTCAGTTGGGTCCAGTTTCTAAATTTTCTAAATCTCCATTTTCTGGCTAATGTAAAGAAAATAGGATTCTACCGAGTCTCCTATCTACCTACTCCAGGACTTCTGTGAGGATCAAATGAGATGAGACATGGGAAAACGCTTCACAGACATTTGGTTAAAGTGTAAAATGTTTGTGCCTCAGTATAAAGTAAGTCATGTTCCTGGACTGAAGAAACTGCAAGGAGGCTGGTTGCTAGAGAGAGGAAGCCGAGCGTTGCTATGTGACATCATTACCTGGCACCCACAGCGACCATTTCTGGGCTGAGCTGGGCTGTGGGCTGCATTTTGCGCCATGGGGTCTTGGCATTGTTGGCTGCGATTTGGTGGGCTGACACTCCAGGGTGGTGGTGGGAGCCTGCTTCCCACTTGGGGAAAGCTGAGTGATCCGCAGTGCCAGTGAACGTCACGGAAGCTCCTGCATTGAGCATCTACCTGCACTAATCAGTGTGCGTCATAGCAACCAGTTTGATGGTCGGACACTTAGTATATTAGCCTTTTATATATATAATTGTCCATAGAGTTTTACAATGATAACTCGTACAGTGCACACATCAGGATGGGAGTAAGTCATGCATTCGCATTCTCATTCTCTCAGGGAAGCTCACAATACAGGAGTCCAAACCTCCACCAGGTGCTCAGTTGTTAGCATGGAATTAAAGTAAAACATTTAGATTTATATTAAACATAACCTGAAAAGGAGACTGATTCACTGAATTCCTGTAAAGAATCATCTTAACTTTTTTTTAAATCACACTTTCCTCTTTTGTGCTTCTATTACTCGGTATTCATGCCAAACTTTCTGACAGACAAATTTTTGCCTAAGTGTCTAAATATTTCAGAGTAAACTTTTACCAAGAGCCACAAAAGGATACATTTCTCAAACATGCCAGTTCTCTATGGATGTATTTAAATTTGCATTCTAATTTTGATGCTAATCTAGTCACTTAAACTCACTTACCACCAAAACATATCGTCTTTTTCAAGCCTAGACTATGACCTGAAAGCTTTTAAATAAATATTTGCAATGTTCCTTTGTGTTCATGCCATGTACCACTGTTTTAATTGCTTGTTAATAATGAGAAATAAAGATGGACTTATTCAATACAGCAAACATTATTTACAATGAAGGATGAGCAATTTAAAGACTAATTAACAATCGGTCAAGTCCAGCAGAAATGGCAGATATGTAGCTCATAAATCTGTCTAGTTTTACTCACACAGGATTAACCAATGAGCAATAATTATATACATATAAATGTAAGGAACTTCAAGGGAAAACATCTAAACTTCTGTTGTACCTTGACAAATGTAATGAATTTGGCAACAATGGTCTCTTGTTACCTCTTGGAAATAATGTGCTGGAACTGAGATTTGGTTGCTTCATTTATATGGTTAAGTGTTTTCAGTTATCTCTCTATAGATGGCTTCATTAATTTATCCTCTTGATCAGCAATTTTCAATCTTTTTCACCTCATGGCACACATAAACTAATTCAGACGGTCTTGTGTTAGCTGTTGCCATTATTTTATTTGACAATCTCAGGAAAAAGAGGTCAGTGCCCCTGACTGAATAGTCAGGTGTTACATGTTTTAAAAATTCTTACTGCACATCAGCGTGCCTTCCATAGCACACAGGTTGAAAATTGCTGCTATAGACATTTGGAATATTTCTTCTGTACAATAAAATAAATTTTTGAAACACCTGATTTATATACCACACTCGATTTTAAGCATGCTGCACTAAAAGCAAATTAGTATTGGTAGATAATACCATCTATTTATTTGAAATTTTTTTATTTATTTTATTGGTTTTATAGTTTTATTTGATATTAATATACTGTCACTTTTGGGGAAAATTAATTCTTACTTTCAGTCTATGTATATTGCTAAATTTAAAGTAAGTTTTTATATCATGCTCTGTTTTTTTTATTATTGTTATCTTTATTGTTGAGAATATTATAGATGTCCCCCATCTTTTCCCCTATTGTCCCCCTTCACCTGATACCTGCCTTGCCTCAGTCCTCCACCACTCTATCATCTGTGTCCATGGGTAATGCATCCATGCTTATAAATTATTTGATTAATCTCTTCCCATCCCATCCCCACCTGCCTTCCCTCTGAGATTCCTCAGTCTGTTCCCTGTTTTCATACCTCTGGTTATATATTTTTAAAATCCACATAGTACATTTACACCATTTACACTTAAAGTAATTATTGCTATTAGGGTTTCATTATTGCTATTGATCATGTGTTTGCTGCTTCTATTTCTCTGTTTCTCTTTTCTTCCTTTCCTCTGTGTTATATAAATATTTTTTAGGCTCCCTGATTTATTTCTAGTGTTTTGAGTGAATCTCTTGGTAGAATTTTTTCAATGGTTGGATATTTGTCTACAACAAATTACCTACCATAGGCTAGGTGGCTTAAACAACAAACATTTATTTTTCACTGTTATGGAGGCTGGGAAGTCCAAGTTACCTGTGGAACTCCATTGGTACAAATGCTAGCTCTCTTTATTGTCCCATGGGTTCAAGAGGCTCTATTATTTTTATTTTTTAAAACATTTTTGTTACTGCAGTTCCCAGTTCTATAATTTTTATTTTTTATCACCTTTATTTCTTTTCTGGAGTTCCTAGGTGCTTTTGTGTATTATTTTCTTTGTGTTTTCAAGAGAATTTATAACTTATGTTTGAGCTATTTTTATGATAGCTGCTTTAACAACCTGGTCGGATAATGCCAACATCTGGTTCATCCCAATGTTGGCAGCAGTTGATTATCTTTTCTTTTTTATTGTCTTTTCATTTTTAAAAATTCTTTCTTGTTAAAAGTATTTGAATTGAGATTGTGATCCCCCTAGTTTTTGGCAGAATTAGTGGTTTTAATCACATTACAGACATTTTAGTTGGCATTTAAGAGGTTTGGGGCTTATTTACTTTATTATTATTAGTTTTTAATTTTAGCAGACATTCCTTCTGTCAAATTTTGTCACGCGGGTCATGCCTACTTTTGTGAGCTGTTGTGACAATGACCAGTTTCAGAAGCTTCATGGTGTTATTGTGGTCTGGTTGGTTTATCTCCTGCAGTTGATTCTTGTTCATGCTGCTTCATGGTGGATACGTTTCTCCAAACTACATCAACTGTTGCCTATATCGGGAGTAAGTGTCTCCAACCTCAAAAATGAAAGTGCTGCTATAGCAAGTGTCCTTGTGGCAGAATACCCCTCTGCCCGTGGGGGACAAAGAGCTCTTTATGAGCCGAGCACTTGTGGAGGTTGGATCACACTTGTCAGTGCCCTGGTCGTCACTGGGTGTAAGACAGGAGTCTGGGGTGTGATGGAGAAGAGTACTTCTCCTGGCTATTTATTGTCAGCAGTGTCTAAGCTGTCCTCCTTGCTCATTCTGCCAGACTTGTCTGGTATTGTCATCAGGATAACTGCTCAGTCCAGCAGACGAATGAGTCTATCAGGGCCATGTTCTGTTGCTAGGTTGGGTGGCAGAAGTGTCATGCCTGTGTCCCTTTCTTCAATTGTTCATACCAATCTTCAGAATGTAGAAACAAATTTTAAAAGCTTTTCCAACATGTTATTACTTTAGTCTTTGGGTCCCTAATCAATTTGCCAGCTTCTTTCCATTTTTTCAGAGTTCTTATTTAGTTGCTTTTTGCATTATTTACAGGGATTATCCTATATAATAAAAGCATAGTATGCAAATTGTCCCCTCAACCAGGAGTTGTCTGGGAGTTCAACCAGGGGGCAGGGCTGGCAGGAGGAAGGAAGGGAGTAACCAGCCAGCCGCTGGCAGTCGCTAGGGACCCTACCATTGCACAAATTTCATGCACTGCACCTCTAGTCCTATATAATAAAAACCTGATATGCAAATTGACCAAACAGCTGAATGACCAGCAGAACGATCGGTTGCTATGATGTGCACTGACCACCAGGGGGCAGACATTGAATGCAGGAGCTTCCCCCAGCCTGCAGGCCCCAGGCCAGCCAAGGTGGGTGCCAGCAGGGGCCCCCTAATTGCCCCACCAGCCACCCCACAGATTGGCCCTGATCGCCAACCAGGCCTAGGGATCCTACCCGTGCACGAATTTTGTGTACCAGGCCTCTAATACTTATATATAGAAGAGAGGAGCATGGAGAAAGAGACTAGTCTATGCCAACTTGCATGGACCAAATATAGCTTTGTTTAAAGATCATTTGCACACGGATTCTTTTTTTCATTTTGCTTGTTTGATTGCTTTTGTTGTGTGGGGATGCTATTTTATATGAGCTACATTTGGTTTACACTAAATCTAGGTGTAAATAGTTTTAACGATACTTAAATGAATGCTCAATACCTGTGACTGGTATTTTGGAGTGTGTTTGTTTTTCTCATTTTGTTTATTTTGAGTTTTTAAAAAGGTTAATCTATTACTTCAATGTGAGAAACATTACATACACACAGTAGATATATTAAAACCCTGGCTTTCTCAATATATTAAATCATGTTACAGTAAGATTTTGCTGACCTGAGACATTTAATCTCTTTAAGGTGACTTAACATTACTTCTCAGCCTATCATGCATACATTTTATAGTTGAACTCTCAAAAATCCATAATACGTTCCTCATTTCAAGTGTCTTTTAACTCATATTACTGGAACCATTTATTACATATAATACCATGATTAATCTTAATGATCACTCTATGTAATAGTTTTTGCTATCCATTTTTCACAGAAGTTCAAAAAGGTTAAGTAATTTTCCTGTAGTTGAACAGAGATTGATGCACATTTCTTTCACTTTAATCCTCTTAGTTTTTTTCATGCTATATTTTTATAAATAAACCTGCCTAAGAAATACCTTATTTTCCGGCATATAAGATGACCCCCAACTTTTGAGAAGATTTTCCTGGGTTAAAAAGTCTGGACAGAGACCTTATGCAGCACAAAAAGGAGCCAACCGGAGACACTTGCGGTCTCTGTTCGGCTCCTTTGAAATGAATGGAATGTAGCCGTTTTTAAGCTCCCTCTCCCCCCACTGTATGCGGTGACTGCAGATTTTCCAGTCCAGCTCAGAAGTTTCAGCACCCGCTCAGAAGTTTCAGCACCCGGCATATAAGACGACCCCCAACTTTTGAGGAGATTTTCCTGGTTTAAAAAGTCATCTTATACACCAGAAAATACAATATCTTAAAGTTTATGATTATCCCATCTTGAGAAACTTTGAAAGAATAAGTAAACAAGTAAAATTTGTTTGTAAATATCTATTACTATTATTTTTTCAAAAAAGCAAGGACTTTTACTCATAACAGATGCCAACTATAATATTTTGCTTCCTAGTACTAATAATCTTGCCTCTTTAGCAAGATAACAAAGTTAAGCAGCATAGAAAGTTTTTTCCTCAATTATATGTTACTAGAGGCCCCACGCATGAAATTCGTGCATGGGAAAAGGGTCCCTCAGCCTGGCCTGCACCATATCGCAATCCAGGACCCCTCCGGGGATATTCAACTGCTAGTTTAGGCCCAATCCTGCAGGAATCCCCTTTCGGGATCAGGCCTAAACTGGCAGTTGGACATCCCTCTTGCAATCCGGTACTGCTGGCTCCTAACCACTCTCCTGCCTGCCTGATCTACCCTAACCACCTCTGCTGCCTGCCTAATTGCCCCTAACCACCTCTGCCTCAGCCCCCTCTGCCACGGCTTTGTCCAGAAGGATGTCTGGAATGACATCTGGAAGGTCATTTGGCTCTCCGGTCTAATTAGCATATTATGCTTTTATTATTATAGACTGCTTCTTATCTTCAGAGGCAAAAGAAGCTAATGGTAATTTTTGATTAACAGCAATTTCAGTGGAAAAATTTCTTACCTACTTTAGTTAACCAAATCTCAGATTAACTATGTCTTCTCAAGCACAAAATGGGCTCCTCTATTAGTGATTTTCCCCCTGGCAATCTATGTTTTCTCTCTCCTATGAGTTATGTGCTTACCAAGAATCAATTGTTGTTCCCCAACCTGTGTATATAAATTACACATTTTATTGCCATTACATATTCTAATTAAATTTTGTTTCTAAAAATTAATTCAATGCTGTGTAAATATTTATAAATGTAGTCAATAAAATTACTACTAACTTAGGTAGACAATATTAAATCATGAGAAAAAGTAATATAAATCTACAGGATTATGCTTCTAATTGGATTCATAGATACCTTTAAGATCTTTTTATAATACTTCAAAATCATTGAAATTGGAAATCATACTTGGCATTGAACCAATCTACTGTCACTTAAAAATATGTTTGAAATAAGGGATAGTATCAGTGTGTTGGGCATCCTTATTCAAGACATTTAATGGTTCTCTTTCATTAATTAAATTTTAAAAAGTGGCTTTTGTTATCTTTCCTTTCTATGAATTTCACTTGCATTTATTTTGCATTCACTTGCATTAATTTTTACTTTTTAATATATATCCAAAAAGTTATATGGAGAGAAAATTAGTTTATATTAATTCTATAATCTTAATGATGAAAAAATAGTATAAGCAATTCTTTATATATAAAATTATTCCATAAATCTATTTTTCACATTTCTAATAGAAGACTGAAATAAAGCGTTCACTACATAAAAATGGAGCTGCTGCATCAAAAGGTAGATATATTTTTTAAGTATTAAGACATATTGCCAATTCTAACATTCAGGAAGTATATACCAATTTACACTAATAGTAATTTATAAAAGTGAAGATTTAGAGTTGATATCTAATAACTTGGTCAACATGGTTGATTTCCTTCAAAATTTCCTGATTCTCATCAGGCACAGGGGTAGACAGTCAACTGCAACATTCTTTAAGGTCCGCTGACACTGACCTAAACCACAAACTTGTTTTTTTCTGGTTTATCTCTTTGTGATCTGTATGGTTACAAAAAAATTATCTATATTCAGTCAAGCTACTTATTTTCTAAACTGATTCTAAACAATATGTCTTTCATATTTATGTTTCTCGGAACATCTCCATATCATGGACAAAGTAATACATAAAGTCATAGTTCAGTTAACTCCCTCACTTTGAAGGCACAGGCATCTTTGCTTATCACTTAATTATCATCTAAACTATGAATGAGCCTACAATGTCCTTTAGAAACTGTGACTTTAACAAAATTCCAGCTTCCCTGTCAACTCTGTCAAAAAGTTCATTTCCTGCCCTGATTGGTTTGGCTCAGTGGATAGAGCATTGGCCTGTGGACTGAAAATTCCCAGGTTCAATTCCAGTCAAGAGCATATACCGTGGTTGTGGGCACATCCCCAGGAGGAAGTGTTCAGGAGGCAGCTGATCGATGTTTCTAACTTTCTGTTCATTCCCCTTCCTTTTTGTAAAAAGTCAGTAAAATATATATTTTTTAAAAATGTTCATTTGCTGTCTCCAAAACTCTTTCTACATTGTAATGAATCGTCACTCCCAGGTCTTCCCTTCATCTCTATTTGTTCTATTACCTCAGATAGAAGGGGATCTTCCTTCTATCAGGGCTTAACTGCAAGTGAAAGTTCAATCTTGGATCACTTACAAAAGTTCATGAACATTTCAAGTCTAACAAATTATTCAAATATGCATTTAAATCCCTCTAAAATAAAACAGATCCCAGAATTTTAAAAACAAAGTACTGACTGCAGATTTAGAACAGTTCACGGTTTACCAGATGATAAGCTACCACTTTTTCGCTTCCTCTCAGAGGATCAAAACTTCATATAAGATAGACAATAATAGTTTGCAATTAGAATGTGCAATGTATTTTAAAACATTCTATAACAAAGAAATTGTGGCATTAACTTACTATACGGAAGAATAGTTTTTCTCATTTTTTTAAATCCCCTGTTAATTTGGCCCCTTAAATTGTCAATGGGAATATGTGAAGATACCTCCATATTTAAAGAATCTATCCTAATCAGCTGCAGGATGATGTCAGAATCACTGCTCGGGAATATCAGCCAATACCCATTCACAAATACTTTCCCCCACTTCCCAGCCTGAGGGTTTAGCAGACTGCTTCAGATCAGGCTAATGGAGGCAAGGACAAAAAAAGCATGCTTTCACATTCATCATAACCAAAGTGATTCTATTGGTCAAAATCCTCCATACGCTTATGTCACACTACTCTTCCTTGTTTTTCCCATATTCCAGTCATTTATCTTCAATTTTACTCATTCCATATGAGGATTTTATTTATTCTCTACTCCATACCAATACTCATTTGTCTCTCACCTTTTAATAAGCACAAGGCATGAAATTCACTCATGTATTCAACACTGATTCATTATCCTACAAATACTTTGAAGGCTTATTATATAGTAGATGATGTCCCAACCAAAGAGAGAAATCAGTATAACATTTCTTGCTCTCATGCAGCTTTTCTGACAGGACATGAATAAAAATAACAAGAAATTGAGATTTAAAACTAGAATGTAGAAAATTAAAGTAAAAGTGAGTTGAAAGTGACTAGGTCGTTGATTTTTATTGTTATAAAGAACTGTCTTTCACATAAGTTTGCTAGACCAAATATAAAATATTCAGTTGAATTTGAGTTTTAGATGAACAAAGTTTTTATATGAGTATGTTCCACTATTGCATGGGACATACTTATACTTAAAATATTACTTTCTCTTTAGCTGAAATTCAAATTTACCTGGATGATTTTATTTGTATGTTAAATCTGATAACCTTACTGTCATGGAATCTCTTTAATCTTGTAATTTTCAGGTAATATACTTATGAACATGCTAAATTCTTACATTTTTCTCTACTGTATTACAATCATTTCTTTTAGTAGACCACAGATGTCTTACTCGATTTTGTATTCATAAGAATACCAAGCCACAGTATCTTAGTGTAACAGTTAGTCATCCACAAATATTTCCTCAGATAAATAAGATTAAACCTTGGTCAGGGTTACTCGGTTGGTTGGGCAAAAGGTTGCTCCTTGGATTTCCTGATCAAAGCCTTTCCTGGGGTTACAGGCTTGATCCCCAGTAGGGGTGTATGCAGGAGGCAGGGAGATGGATGTCTAGCTTTCACATCAGTACTTCTTTTTCTCTCCCTCTCGCTCTCCTGTCTTTTCTCTCTGAAAATCAATTAAAAATCATTTTACTGGTTCAAATGGGAGTCCCATTTTTAACTTTTTTTCTTTTTAACATTTTTATTACATAAAGTATTACAAAGATTAGTACATATATCTCTTTTTTTCCCCTGCCCTTCCCCCCGCCTCCCCTTCCCCCCAATGTTTTCTGTCCATTGGTTATACTTAAATGCATACATAAAAGTCCTTTGGCTGATCTGTTACCCACCCCGCAACCCTCCCTGTCCTGATGCTATAATTTGACAGTCTGTTTGATGCTGCTCTGCCTCTGTATCTATTTTTGTTCACCAGTTTATAATGGTTATTATTATCCATAGACAAGTGAGGACATGTAGTATTTTTATTTCATTGACTGGCTTATTTCACTTAGCATTATGCTCTCCAGTTCCTTTTTGAGGAAACTCCATACTGTCTTCCACAGTGGCTGCACCAGTCTGCATTCCCACCAGCAGTGCATGAGGGTTCCTTTTTCTCTTCACCCTCACCAGCACTTGTCATTTGTTGATTTGTTGATGAAAGTCATTCTGACAGGTCTGAGATGGGACCTCATTGTTGTGTTGATTTTTTCTCTCGGATGATTAATGACTTTGAGCATGTTTTCATATGTCTCCCGGCCTTCTGTATGTCTTCTTTCAAAAAGTATCTACTTAGGTCTTTTGCCCATTTTTTGATTGGATCGTTTATCTTCCTTTTGTTAAGTTGTATGAGTTTTCTGTAAATTTTGGACATTAAACCCTTATCTGAAATAACATTGGCAAATATGTTCTCCCATGCAGTGGGCTTTCTTGTTATTTCTTTTGCTGTGCAGAAGTTTTTATTTATTTTGATGCAGTCTCTCCCATGTGTTTATTTTCTCCTTAATCTCCATTGCCCGAGGAGCTGTGTCAGTAAGATAATGCTATGACATAAGGCTGCTATTTTGCTGCCTATGGAGTCTTGTGTAATTTTTATGATTTCCCATCTTACATTTAAGTCCTTTATCCATTTTGAGTTTGTTTTTGTGTATGGTGTAAGTTGGTGGTCTAGCTTCATTTTTTTTTTTTTTTGCATGTATCTGACCAAATTTCCCAGCACCATTTATTGAAGAGACTCCCTTGACTCCATTGTATGCTCTTGCCTCCTTTGTCAAATATTAATTGAGCTAATGGCTTGGGTTGATTTCTGGGTTCTCTATTCTGTTCCATTGGTCTATGTATGTGTCTGTTCTTGTGCAATTTTGAGAACTGTGGCTTTGTAATATAGCTTGATATCTGATATTGTGATCCCTCCAACTTTGTTCTTCTTTCTCAGGATTGCCCTATTCGACCCGGTAATCTCACTTCTACAACTATATCACAAGAAACCAGAAACACCAATCAGAAAGTATATATGCATCCCTATGTTCATAGCAGTACAATTTACCATAGCTAAGATTTGGAAACAACCTAAGTGCCCATCAGCAGACGAGTGGATTAAAAAATTATGGTACATCTACACACTGGAATACTACACCACTATAAAAAAGAAGGAACTTTTACCATTTGCAACAGCATGGATGGAACTAGAGAGAATTATGCTAAGTGAAATAAGCCAGTCAGGGAAGATAAATATCACATCAGTCACTCATATGTGGATATGATAATCAACATAATTTGATGAGCAAAAATAGATCCAGAAACAAATGTCAGGGGAGGTTGGGTGTGTGTGTGTGGGGGGAGGGCTGAGTGGGGTAGGGGGGGTAGAAAGCAAGCAAAGGACTTGTATGCATGAAAATTAGGTTAGTGTCTGCAACCAATGGACACAGACACTGGGGCGGTGGGGGCTTGACCAGAGTGGGAATGGTTGTGGGGGGGAGGAGGGGGAGTCAATTGGGGAAAAAGGAGACATATGTAAAACTTAAGATAATAAAATAAATCATTATAAAAATGAGAGAAAAGTACAACCAAAACACATTTAAATCATCTATATATTAATTATAGATGTTTGTTTCAAACACACAGAAGCTTCTGGAAGTCCAGGGAAGGATTGTTTTTGAGCAGCTACCAGATTTAAGCACTGGGGTAGGTGTCAGAATAATCAGCAAGGCAGCTTAAAAACCACATTAAGAAGACAAAATGATTACATGACCAGCAATTGGGGAAAACAGAGAGTGAATTGTTATTAATGAAATAGTAGTTTGAACGTGTACTTGTAAGGGCGCTGGACCAGCGTTCATACCGCTTGTTTTCATTATGTTTCTACTACTTACTACACCACAGCTTAGGACACTTCACTTACTCTACCTGGTCCTTACATCGATGATTTTAACATAAGCTACATCTTGAAGGGGTAACATTTTGGATACGCTGAATTTAATGTACTATATTACTAAAATTTATTTGGTGTGCTTTGGTTTTGTTTTGGGGGGTACGAAGAGGCCTTTTTATTTATGTTTTTTTTTTCCTTTTTTTGAATTTATTCAGGTGACACTGGGAAACAAAAGTATACAGGTTTCAGGTGCACAATTCCACAACACATCAGCTGCATGTTGCATTTGTTTTACCTTCTTTTAGAGTGGATATTTAAAAAAATCAAAATTATATATATATACATATATTAGACATATATATGTACACATATATATACATATACATATATATATATATATATATATATATATATATATATATATATGGCTTGCATTATATTTTACACTAAACACCACTGTTTAAGTAGTGTTGAAATTATGAAAATTGTTATCCCTAAGTGAAAAATCTGTTTTTATTAGTTCTTTTTAATATTTAGAAAGAATCTTCTGGGTTTGTTTGGGTTTTTTTATATTTTGTTTTGTTTTGTTTTTTACCTTTTCAAAGAAATGAAGCATCAACACATATAAGAACTAATTATATAATAATAAAGTTATTCTAAATATATTTCTCATATTATGCATAAATCACTAGTAATAATTTGAAATTTATTTCAATACAGTTGTTTACTGAAAATGTAGCAAACTAATGAAGAACCAAAACTCACGAATCAGCTTTATAACTCTCTATAATTTGCATTTTAGTACATTTGCTCCTCTGAGGGAAACATTTACATAACGCAGTTTAAATTATCATGCTAAACTAAGATGAACATTTGTTCATGCTTTATTTATAAATGTAGCTGACACAAAAACACTGTAAAATAAATTAAGACTCCTACTAATACTGCTAATAATTTTCTGAGTTAATAAAACTTTGCTTAATTTTTAACATTCCCTATGAGAAACAAGAGTATTCATTATTTAAGGATTCATGTGAATTAATTATTTCGTTTTCTACAAACTAAACCCCTACATGAATCTTGAGAATAAAATCACTGGCTGCTACCGAGCCATTGTAGACAGACTTGCTGGCCACACTACCTTCACACGAACAGGATCAAGATTCCCTCCATCTTGGCTCACTTTCCAGTTTATTTCTCACACTGGAAGACTTTGGAGATCGTTCATCATTTCCCAAGCCCTCTGTTGCTCTGTACCATAAGCCCATCTGGCCCAAAATCCAGCGGGGTAACCCTACTGCAACAAAGGTAGTTAACATTTATGTGAGCTTAGCATTCATTTAGATTCTTTCTTTTATGTTATTCATCATTTCATCTTCCCAATAGGTCAATCAGGTTAGTGCTATTACTATCTTATTATTCATAAGAAATGAAGTGAAGGCACAGCCCTAACCGGTTTGCCTCGGTGGATGGAGCATCAGCCTGCGGACTGGGAGGTCCCAGGTTTGATTCCAGTCAAGGCCATGTACCATGGTTGCGGGCACACCCAGTGCGGGGTGTGCAGGAGGCAGCTGGTTGATGTTTCTCTCTCATCGATGTTTCTGACTCTCTTACCCTCTCCCTTCCTCTCTGTAAAAATCAATAAAATATATTTTTTAAGAAAAGAAGAAACGAAGGCACAGAAAATGTTAACTTGTCCCTGTTTTAAACTTGGAATTCACAGAATTAGAATATTGGAAGTCGGCTCAACGCTGGTGATCTTAACCACTATGTGACACTGATTCATGGTGCAGGAAATATTATTTTGTCTGTCATCACACTTTGCCTAACAGCTCAAATCCCATGGGTACATTACAATACTTAGAAGTAGTCATTGTTAGTAAATCCTAATTAAGCTGTAGTTTAAATAAAAATAAATAATTTGGTTATTGTCTAGTCTACATTTTACAGTATTTAATTTAATGATAAATTCACAGAAAACATTTTATTTATTGAACACTGTGTGGCATTTGTTACTATACCAATAAAACCCTTAAGTGTTTCTACCTAATTACCAGAAACATAGGTAACATTGATTGCACACTCTTTCTTTGGTCATAGTCTACCAGTGGCTGTTATTTTTCAGTGTATATTGTAATGTTATCATAGTAATTTATGACTGTAATTTAAATGTATAGAGCTACAATTGGGTGAGTATTATTTTCCTTCCTCTACCTCCTTTTCCTCTTCTCTTATATGTTAACCTAATTAGAAGTTGTTTTATAGCTCTGTCAGAATTGTTAAAATATTTAGCACTTTAAAATATTAACCAGAAATCATTACATATTCATTTAAAGACTTTCTGACTACCTGACATGAAGGGACATAAAAAATGAAATATCTCCCATAAAGCCATTGAAAGAAAATAAAACTGCCTGTAATATATTCATTACACGAGACAAATCCCCATGGACCTCTGGACTTGAACTCATCAGATTTCTTCCTGTTGAATGTTAGTTTGTATTTTGAGTAAAAACTATGTAGTTTTCAGTTATGAAATTTTCATTCACTTTAAAATCAAAATTGCTAATTGATCAACTTCAAACACTAAATATAATGCATTGGAAATTTTACTGTCCTATAAAAAATGTATATGGATAAGCACTACTATAAAGATTATTCAGTTATATTGAGACCAGAGGCCTGGTGCATGGATTCATACACAGGTGGTGTCCTTTGGCCTGACCTATGACCTCTTTCAATCCCAGACCCCTCAGAGGATGTCAGACTGCCAGTTTCAGCCTGATTCCTCCAGGCCAGGCTGAGGGACCCCACCAGTGCATGAATCTGTGCACTGAGCCTCTAGTATGTGAAGCAGGGGATTTCCCAGGGGTGAGGACGGCAGAGCCCCTAGCGCTAGGACGCTTGCATGCACGACTCCGGAGACCAGGTTCTGGGATGCAGGTCTAACTTTATTGAGGAAATGCAGCTTTATTTATAGTGGAGGTGGCCAATCATGGAACACCATCTTAGGGGAGCCAATGAAAGGTCAGGGTACTGTGTAGGCGGCTCTGGGAGGGGCTCAGGCGGGCGTTGCCATCTTCCTGGTGTGCCAGAAAGATCTGAACTACTGGAGTGCGCTCACAGCATTGCATCAGCCTCTGCACCGAGACAAAACCTCCTGTGCTCTACCTACAAGTATGCATATAAGATCTTTGGTTATTCTCTTCCCACCTTCCCCCCCCCCTCCCCGCTCCCTTCCCTCTGAGATTCATCAGTCTGTTCCATGTTTCCATGCCTGTGCATTGAGGGTCTGCCCCCTGGTAGTGAGTGCGTGTCATAGCTACTGGTCCAATGGTCAAATGGTTGCTTAGGCTTTTATATCTATAGATGATTATTTGACTTCAATTCCCAATTAATATAAATGTTTCCATTAGAGAAATTTTACATCTCTATGATGGTTTTCTTTGTAATCATGATCAACCGTCATGGATGTCACCATGCCCCAAAATCAATTAATAAGTACTTTTCACTGCATATGGAAAATGGATAATCAAAATGTGTATCTATCATCTTGCCATTTGTGATGTTTTCATTTCGTAATAAACACTGGAAGGAAAAGAGCACAGATACATTGAGTGCCAAATTCCTGAACTCTTCCCAGCAACATCCCCTTTGGAACGATCTCTCTCTTCCCTGAACATCTCCTTCATGGTCTTGCTCTGATAGAAACCTGCCCCTCCCCTCAGAACAGATTCTCATCTGGACTTCGTAAGGGATACTTGCTTTATGTATTGGTTTTTTCTACTTTTTCTCCTCCTCACTGTGGGATAATTGGCTTGCAATATGTACCTATTTAATGTGCACAACATAATAACTTTTGGTATATGTGTACACCTGTAGATCAATCAGCACAAGGTATTGAGTAATACACCCATCCATCTTCCCCAAAAGTTTTCCCAAGCCCTATGATATAATCCTTCCCTTCTGCGCCTGCATCCATTTCCCTGTCCCAGGCGACCACTGACCAGCTTTTCGTCAGTTCTGTGATTTATCTTATTTTTTTTCTCTGTAAGCTTCTGATCAACACACCTCCAAGTGGCTAAGCCATTGCTGCTTCCAGCCACCCTCTCTCACTGTCTCTATCTCCTGGATCTTTAAATAGATGTTCCTTTTATTTGTTCAACAGTATGTTCTCAAAAGTCTCCTGTTTACTTTAAAATCTTTATATTTTCAAATAAAGTGAGATCATTTTGAGATCCAGAGATGCCAAGAGAACATGTACAGCTTGTTGGTGCTGTTCTGAGCATTGGGTGTTGATCGCTTCCCTTTCTCAGACACACTGCCACACAACTCACAAGGCTTACCTGGGCTTACCAGTTTCTCTCCCTTCCGATGCCCATGTGTTCAGGTAGTGAAAAGAGGTGGCTACCATGAAAAAGGCTAAATGTCACTGCGCTTCGTCTCAGTATGGAAACTATGTTTCCCAAAATTTGAAGTGGCTTATTAGTCTTCACCTTTTGTCTGTCTAATCATTTGAACTATCGTCACCCATGGATCATCAATGTACTTTTTCACTTTTATACGATTTAGGGTGTGAGGAAGTCCTTCTAAAATTGTGAGATATGAACTGTCACTGTTAGTTATTAGGTGGTGAATTTTTGTTTAATACCCTCCCTTTAGTATTTTAGTAGCAACCAGGGGAGAATATGACAAGTACCACATGTCAAATAATATTTGAAAAATTAAATCTTGAAAATAACATTGTGAACTATTTTTTTGAGCGAACTGAAGCAATTTAATCATGCTTCACCTCTTTTAAGAAACAAGAGGAATGCATTGAAGCATGGTTTTCATAAGCCACATGCGTTCGACTTAAATACTCATTTCAGTCCAACCATTTATAGCACACCTGTGTACACTTTCCACTCAGTGAGTTTTACCACACATAGCCACAGAAATTGAGAACATCATATAGCTATGAAGTTTATGTCATATACATCAATATCTAAGCAAGATTTTAATTGCAAATGCACTCTATGAAGCCTCTAATAATTAATTAACCTTCACACACTTTCTTAAGGGCAGGGAATATTTTAATTACTTCAAGCAATACACAGAATGATTTACCTATATATTTCAACAAATTTAAATTTTTATGTTTACCAAAAAAAAAGATACAGCTGAAGTACTCCTGTGTAGTCTAAATATTACTTGCATTTCCAAAAGAGTAATTAATTTTATTACATACCCTAGGAAAAGGGCACACTAACATGAGATTTTAGATAGCTCTCTTAGCATGAAACTAATTCAAATTAATAGACTAATAATTGTCCCTCTCTGTTGCTACATGTATTATCTAATTAAAGAATGAGTAAAATGTCACAGCAAGGAGAGTGACATTTATTTAACAAGAAATCATTAACAATGTGTCGGTTCCTATTGAACGCAGGAAAAGCTACACAGCTGAATGTGCCTGATAATCTGGCAACTATGTCAGTTCGCTTTCATCCACACAGCATGTGAAGAAAGACACACATCATTTTGTACCTTTGTTTTGGAAGCATAATTGTGTATTTATCCTATAAAATAATAATTAAAAACAAGAGTGAAGACAGTTGCATGTCCTGTGGAAATGCAGAAAATCGGTTAGCCTTTTTCTCTCCTTCTGCAGGCTACACTCTAATTATTGGGTAACCCTAGAGTCAGCTCATAGCTGAGAACTTGAGGTGAGACATGTCTGCTTATAAGGAGCCTTATGCTATTTCCATCAGGGTTCAAACAAGAAAGTAACACAGTGTAGGAGCCTGAAGACGGGCTGCATAGTGGCAAGCAGACCTTTCTCTTCTTTTGTTTGGACGTGGCTCTGAGTACATGTGTTCCTAATCACATGTTGTCAGTTTCCAATGCGGTGGGGGTAAATTTGACCACATCTTGCTTCATCTCTAGATTCTCTCTCCTACTTAACCATTGCTGATGGTGCCTTCCTATTGCTGCTGCTACTACTGCCACTTCCGCACTTTAACACCAACTACAGCCACCATTGTTACTCTTACTACATGTGCACACACTCGCACACACACACACAAAATTGTTTGGCTTGCAATGGGCAGATATGTCTTCATCTCTTTATTTCACACTTTTTTGTCTGTTGTAATACTCAATATAAAACTGTGTTTTGCTATTTACTTCAATTAGAAGAACTTTATTTTTCAATACAATAAATGTGATAATTGACTTATGGCTAATTTTATATTTATGGTATACTATGATAATTATGGTAATAAAATTCTGCCATGGCATGTTCGAAATTGTGCAAATAATTGCATTCTCATGTGTGCATGTGTGAATTTCTAGTTGTTGTTTTTATCAGGTTGCAATGGTCATTGTCTATACAGGAGACAGGGTAATTAATATGACTCTCTAGTTAGTATACTATCTTCCAAGGTGTTATTAAAATCTGTAGGTAAGTAGGTTTTATGTTCTCACATCTCCATTTTTCTTCTGTGATTATTATAGACATGCTCATTGTCTTGATTTTGAAATAGGTGTATTAACATCAATATAAAGGGTCTTGCATCATACTAAGTCCTATTTCAGAGACAGAAGCTTATCCAAGGCGCCCTGCTTTGTACTATACAATTTTATATTCTCACAGCTCATAGGAAGTTTAACACCAAAGCCATTCCCTGGTGATTTTTTCAGCCATAATTGCTGTTTATTGATGAGAGAGAGAGAGAGAGTTTTTACTAGTAAGGGGTACTCCCACATAAGTCTGGTCTGTGGTAGCTGCCCCTTTTAGATTATGTGGGTGAGGATGACACTTGAGGTGAGGCAGCCACAGCACTATTGCTGTCGGATACATTGCCCTGGTTTTTATGATTGCATGACTGTACTCTGATTGTGAATTCTGACTTCTCTTGGCTACCTAGTTTGTTAAATGTTAGCATTGAAGAAATCCAGTTAATTAGTTGGCCAAGATCTTAGGCAGTGGTTCTCAACCTTCTGGCCCTTTAAATACAGTTCCTCATGTTGTGAGCCAACCATAAAATTATTTTTTGTTGCTACTTCATAAATGTAATGTTGCTACTGTTATGAATGCTAATGTAAATATCTGATATGCAGGATGGTCTTAGGTGACCCCTGTGAAAGGGTCGTTCGCCCACCGAAGGGATCTGGACCCACAGGTTGAGAACCGCTGCCTTAGAGTGTTTAAGTAGTAGAGATTCACAGCCCATTCAGATGGCTCCCAAGTCTTTGCTTTTTTCTTCTTTCCCACACTGCTACTCTAACTTGCTGTTGTTTCATTTTCCTCTTGCCTCTACCGAATTCTTTCTACAAGTTTTCAAATGGCATGATAATAAACTCCAAAGTATTTAATAAGGCCAACAGGTCATGCCTGTGGCTTTCTGAATGCATTTCTCTGGTCTTATTCTGATAGGGGGACCTATAATCTGATAGATAGACCACTTGAATTAATCTGAAAAATAATCATGTTATTTTAAATCTTAGAACACACATACTTATGCGAATGGGGCATTAACTTTTTAACTTTCCTTTTCAAGGGCTGTGCGAAACCATTGAGGAGGTGACTCAGCTGTGCATCCAGCCAGCAGAACGGATAAGCGTGGTCAGGCCAACCCACCAGGAGTCAAAACATCATCTCATCACATCATCTCATTGCCTGATGATTAAGGACAATAGCTGACTTCTGCGGACCCCAGGCCGACAGGCAGCTGCGTTTCCATTCCACTTCATAATCCTGTCCCCTGCACCTTGCTGGAAGACAGGATTTGCATGCTTGTAAGCGCCCTGTCTTCTTGGTTGGATAGTCTTCTCAGTAAATGCTTTATATGATTCAACCCTGTCTTCATTACTGGAAACAGCGGCAGGCAGCCCGAGCCCAACCAGGGTTTCCCGGTAACAATTCCATAAATCTCTCTCCATCACCTTGTCTACTGAGTGTAGCCCCGATGAATTGCTTTCTGCTTTTGAGTGTTCCACATGTGTGCCTGGGTCAGAGCCTTTGCATATGTAGTTTTCTTTGCCTGAGAATTCTTCATGACCTTCTCTCCTATACCTGTCTCTTAAACTCTTACTTAACTTTATATAATTCATCTTCCAAGTCTCAGGTGAAACACACACAGGGAGGCACTCTTAGGCCACCATCTTGATTAAATGCTCACCATGTCCACATGCGTGAGCACTGACTGACCACCCCCCCTTTGCTTAACCTCCCGGATCTATTTCTAGTACTGCTGAAATCCCAGCACATTGCTCTAATTCTATCAAAAATTCTTTTTACATTTTATATGTATGAAATCAGAATGCTATTTACAGCCAGTATGCACATTTGTAGAAGCAGTTGTTTTATTATACTGGTACCAATTGTTTTCCTAAAATGCTGCTATTAAAAAGGCTTATCTTATTTCTTAAGAGATATTAGAGTTTTAAAAAAGCCTGCAGTGATATTTCACAAATAGCCCTAAGCAGTTTTCATATGATTTATGAGGCCGTTATTAGCACTCTAGCCACTTAGTGAATAAGGAAACAGAAGCCAAAGCGGAAAGTGCTAAATACATTACTGGGTGAGGAACAAATGAATAAATCCATCAAGTCCTTTATGGCACTGAACCAACCTCCTCTGTGACAATTAGTTGTGCTTGCATATGTCAAAGTACCCATGCCTCAGTGCCTTCCACCCCTCTGATGTCAAAGTCCCTGGTCTAGATGGGGTTTTTTATTTGCTTCTCTGACCTTCCCATAAGACTGGTTATTTCTTAGAAACCCTTTCTTTCAGCTCAGGCTGAGGAAGCTTCTGCTGCCCTCTGCTGGTTGCAGCTAGTAGTTAGGATTTGTTCTTGAGATTCCAGTTCCATCTCAGTACAAATCAGGAGAAAGCAAAACAAAATGAGGAAATACCACTGAGCTAATTACAGCACTAAAAGAGCTTTGTTTGATCCCCAAAGAGGTCATTATATTTGTCACATGAGATATCAATTCAATGCTGTTTCTTTTCCTTTTGAACAAGCACGTGTGAGACTGGACTGTACAAGAAGACTGGGTGATGAATGGCCTTTCACTTTGCTTGCACTATTCCTACCAAATAAAGTTTGTGAATGACAGGTGAAGAGGAAAGGCATCCCAAGAAATGATTACTCTGAAGGTGGAGTTTTTATTGCAATCTTTTGTTCTGGTATATTCTGACAGAATGGCACATCATTCAATAAACCATCTTACTATAACAATTAACCAATGTCATCTAAGAATCTAGGAATTAGTAGGGTTCCCATTTTTCTGACTTCTACCAACGTGTTTTGTGTTGCCACCCAAATTAGCACGTGTTCCTGAAATTGGCCACTATTCTCCCTCCCCCTAATAGGAACAGTAATACCTCTGTTATTCCTGGTCACTCCTTTTGCTCTTCTGTAACTTTTCTCTCCATGTATACTTTAGAATTGGTAGACTTCTTTCTTTTTTCTAATTCTTATTTTGCTTGTTTTCTAACTTTTCTGTAGCGAATGGTATTTTGTGGTAGAAGAGGACAGACTTCTAAATCAATACAAATTTATTCTAAAAATAAGTTAAATTAATTCATAGAAATACGCGTGAACTGGAAGGATGAATGGCATGAAGGAGAGACAGCTTTCCTCTTTTCCACTGCTAAAATGAGGGTGATGGAATATGCATGATCATGTTGGGTTTGTGGTGAGGATATGACTATTGTCTTTATTCTTTAAAATGTATAATTTAAGAGTAGAGAAAAATGTTCACTTTTGATGACCGGTTCAATAAGGATTGAAAAACACACATGGTTGTATAAATGCCACTAGAGTCAAGATACAAATGTTTCATTGCCCTCTAAAAGTGCATCTTGCTGACCCTTTAGAGTTGACTCCCAAACCCAGCTTTTACTTCTGGCAACAACTGGTTTGTTCAGTCCCTTGTAGCTGTCCCTTTTCCAGCTTGTCATATGAATGGAATTATATGTTATGTAACCTGTGGCATCTAATGTGCTTTACCTACGACACTTGCAAATGAGATTTGTCCCTGGATGCTATTGTGCTTATTCATATTTTCTTCTCATTACAAGGCAGGATATCATATCACACATTGCTTATCCATCCACAAGATTATTTTTAGTTTTTGATGATAGAGAATAAAGTTGTTACAATTAATCCAGGTTTTGTGTAAACATAAGTTTTAATTCTTTTGACTACCTGCCTATGAATAGAATAAAGTGTTCATATGGTAAGTGATAAGTGTATATCTACCTCCATAATTAATTGCTAAAGGTTTTATCAAAGTCTGGGTAGTATTTTACATTCCCACAAAAAAAAATATGAGACTTCAGTTTCCCTATATCCTTGCCAGTATTTACTATGACCATATTTAAAAATAATTTAGCTATTGCAATAGTTTCATAGTGGCATTTAATTGTGGTTCTTACTAGTATTTCTTTTATTATTAACTAGAGGCCCAGCACATGAAATTGTGTGTGGGTAGGATCCCTAGGCCTAGCCTGCGATCAGGGCCATCTTCTGCCTGTTCACCAGTCCCCAGTCACACCCCAGCACCACCACCTATAGATCAGAGCCTGCGGGCCAGCAGGGGGCGGGGGGGACCAAGAGGTCTGCCTTCTACCTGCTCACCAGTCCCCAGTCCCATTCTGCTGTGCCACCCACCCGGTTCCCCGTTCGCCATCCAGCTATTAGAACCTGCAGGATGGGGAAGGGGACAGAGAGGTTGTTAATGCACCTCATAGCTACTGGGCGAGTGGTCGCTCTGGTCATTATGGTCACTGGGCTTTTATTATATAGGATGGTAATAATCACATTTTTATGTGCTTATTTGTTATTGGTATATTTTCTTTGATATAATATGTGTTCACATATTTTGTTCAATATTTATGAGGTTATTTAATTCTAATGGTTGATTTTTTGAATGTTCTTTTTATATTGGGATACAAGTATTTGCCTTTTCATTTTGTGAGCATTGTCTTTTTCAGGGCAAAAGTTTTAATTTTGATGAAGCACAATTTACCAATATGTTCTTTATTGGGTCATGCTTTGGGTATCATACCTAAGAAAACTTTGCCTAAAAAATTTTACAAGATTTTTCATCAATGTTTTCTCCTAAAAATTTTACATTTTACATTCTACATGTGGCTCTATGATTCACTTTTAATTGACTGTTATATAAAGTTTCATCTTTTGGGGATATAAATGCATGCATGTAGCAGACTGTTTCTTGAAAGGAATGCTTTCTCATTGGTTGAATTTTCTTTTTACCTTTGCCAAAAATAGACTGACTATATTCTTTTACTGTCTTTTGAGATTCTCTATTCTATTGTATTTATCTATGATTTGATAATTGTAGTATTCGTGTAGCTCTAAATCAGTATATAGCAAGTATCTTTTTTCCTTTTCACAATTATTTTTTATTGTATTCCCTTTGCATGTCCATATAAATTTTAGAAACAGCTTGTCAAAATCTACAAACGAATCCTGTTGAGATTTTTATTGTGTTGTGTATAGATTGTGTGTAAAATTATGTGTTGTCTATATCTGATTTTATTTTTTAATTGATGGCTCTAGCAATTACTAAAGGCATAGCTATCATTTAAAATGCTAATTAAAGTTAGCATTTACCAGTTCCAGTAAAATGTTTATTTTTAAAGCCACACAGGTGGCTTTTTCTCCCTCATTTTATGTTATGGTTGTTATAAACATATTACCTCTATATACTTTGAAATCCCTACTAGAAAGATTTATAAATTTAGCTTATAACATTCATGATTTTTAAAAAAAATAAAGATGAGAAAATAGTCATATTTATCAAAATGTTAACTTTTTTTTTTTTTTTACTGTCATGTTACAGTTTAAAGATTGTCTCTTTGGCTAGCTGCCATGGCTCAGTGGTTGAGTGTCAACCTATGAACCAGGTGTTTATGGTTCGATTCCTGGTCAGGACACATGCCTGGGTTACCGTGCTGGCTGGGTCAGCAGTTGGGGGAGGGGGTGATGGATGATTCACTCTCATCATTGATGTTTCTGTGTGTGTTTCTCTCTTCTTTCCTCTCTAAAATAAATACAAACATTTCCAAAAAAAAAAGAAAAGAAAAGTTTGCCTCTATAACCATTTTTCTTAAGTTTGAAGAATTTCCTTTAACATTTTTAAAAATATATTTTTATTTATTTCAGAGAGGAAGGGAAAAGAGATAGATACATCAATGATGAGAGAGAATCATTGATCGGCTGCCTCCTGCACACCCCCTACTAGAGAGTGAGCCTGCAACCCAGGCATGTGCCTTTGACTGGAATCAAACCTGGGACCCTTCAGTCCACAGGCCGATGCTCTATCCACTGAGCCAAACCAGCTAAGGCTAACATTTATTTTAGAGTGAGATTGTTCACAAATCTTTTCATTTTCCTTCATTTGAGAATGTCCTTATTCAGTATTCATTCTTTAAGGATATTGGCACAGGACTTAGAATTCGGGTTGAAAGTTTATCCCCCCTCACTTCCTCCCACGTAATTTCAATGTCTTTCCAATGTCCTCCAGATTCCATGTTCTCCAGGAGAAATTCAGCAATTTGACTTGTTATCTCCTCCTAAGCCAAGGGTCCTTTGTTCCTGTCTGCATTCAGGATTACATATATTTTTATCTTTGATTTGAGGTCTTTGATCATGATAAGATCATGATCAGGTATACTTTCCAAAGTTTGCTGAACTTTAATCGATATGTTCATGATTTTTTAACCAAATTTGGGGAACTTTCACCATTATTTCTTCTTTGTTATTCTGAACCAATCTCATTATTCTCTCCTTCAAAGACTCCAAAGTAGTAAATATTAGATTTTTTGATACTGTCCCCCAAACCTCTAAGGCTCTATTTTTTCTTTTATCTTTTTTCCTCTGTTCTTCTAATTGGACAAGTTCTATTGATATATCATCAAGTTCTTTGGCTCCTTCATCTATCTTTTACATTCTGCTGCTATTAAGCCTTCACAGTAAATTTTCAGTTTTGGTACTGTATATTTCAGATCTAACATTTCTACTTAGTTTTTTTACAGTTCCTATTTCTCTGATAAGAATTATATCTTTCTCTTTAAGCATTTTCACATGTGGAGCAAGGTGACAATATATATTAAAAAATCTCAATTTTTGGTTTGCCACTGTTTATTCGTCACATTTTGCAGCTTTTATCATGTCAAGTGACCTTGAATTGACCTTTGGACATTTTCAATATTATTTTTGACACTTGATTCCTTTAAAATAATTTAAAGAATATATGTTGAAATGTATCTGTCTATCTTTGCACACAATTATCCTGCTTAGGTTAATTCCATCAATGTGCCTGAGCTCTAATGTGCCTGAATCAGTTTGGTTTCCGCAGCCTTTGCTATGCTGTTTTTGCCACTCAGTGAATGTGCCATCGAGAGATTCCCTGGGATTTGGACAGTTCCAGGGTTCAGCAACTTTTCTTGATCAAGGGTAAATAACATGTTAGGCTTTGTGGACCACATATGTTCTCTATTACACATTCCACGTTGTTTCTCATTGCTTGCTTACTTGTTTTGCAGCCCTTTAAAATTTAAAAAAAACTATTCTTACCTTTTGGGCTGTCCAAAGTCTTGTCCATAAGCCAGACTGTTCTGAGGGACATCGTTTTTCAAACTTGACTTACAGAGTATTTAGTTCTAAAGCCTCTGGAGTGCTCCCTGAAATCTGTTCCATGAAAGGCAAGCTCAATAGTGAGCTAGAGATATTTACTGATTTCTGCACAGAATTGCAGGGTCAAAGAGTAAGCTCCCCTCTCAACAGGATCTCCTTCACAGTCTCTCAATCCCAGGAGCCACTGGAAGTCAAGCATGAAAAAATGTAACAGCAACAAACACTATTTCTTGGTTTTAACAATTTTTACATTGTCAACCTTTCCAAGAAATGGGTCCATGGCACACACATTCATCAACAAGTATTTTTATGGTGTCAAACTGCACTAGACATAAATAAAAAGAACTTTTAAGACACCTGAAAGTTCACAGAATGTTAACACATAATCCTAGTTTGAGGGCTCAGTAGATAGAGTGTCAGCCTGCAGACTGAAGGATTTCGGATTCGATTCTAGTCAAGGGCACATACCTGAGTTGTGGGCTTGGTCTCCAGTGTGGGGTGTGCAGGAGGCAGCTAATTAATGATTCTCTCTCATCAATGATGTTTCTATCTCTCTCTCCCTCTCCCTTTCTCTCTGAAATCAATAAAAAAATATTTTTAAAAAAATGTTAACTTATAAAACTGTCAATGTGAGAAACATCTTATGCAAACACATATCTCAAAATTATACAGCACAGAATTTCTATATTAACCAGATTATAAATAATTTCTTACAATGTTTGCATTTATGAATGTTAACATATTCAAAATTGTGTTTATATGTTCAGAATCACAATTTTACATTTTCTTCATTATGTTAAGGTGGGTAATTATGGGCTCAATTTTTAAAATAGATATGGAAGAATTCTATCTAATTAAAGAGTGATGTGCAAATTGACCATCACTCCAACACACAAGATGGCCACCCCCATGTGGTCAAAGATGGGCGCCCACATGTGGACACAGGATGGCCAGCAGGGGAGGGCAGTTGGAAGGGACCAGGCCTGTAAGGGAGAGCAGTTTGGGGCAATCAGGTCTGCAGGAGAGGGGAGTTGTGGGGGACCAGACCTGTAGTGGAGGACAGTTGGAGGCAACCAGGCTGGCAAGGAAGGGCAGTTAAAGGTGACCAGACAGGCTAGGGAGGGCAGTTTGGGGCAATTGGGCCAGTAGGGGACCAGTTAGGCATTGATCAGGCTGGCAGGGGAGTGCTTAGGGGGTGATTCGGCTGGCAGGCAGGCAAGCAGTTGGGAGCCAGAAGTCCTGGATTGTGAGAGGGATGTCCAACTTCTTGTCGGACATCCCTCAAGGGGTCCCAGATTTGAGAGTGTGCAGGCTGGGCTGAGGGACACCCCCTCCCCCATGCATGAATTTTGTGAACCGGGCCTCTAGTAGTTTAATAATAACATAAATATTAAAGTACACAGTTAATGATATGAGACCCTGGTACACCTATAGGGATAATGTAGGTATGCATGGTAAATATGAATTGACCTGATATTAATTATACAAGAAAGAATAATAAATCCTGGAGCATTCATTAATGTAATCATAAAACCTTTGATAGATAGGATAAATAATGTGAGGATGGATAAAATTTAAAAGTTCTAGCCAGAATAGTCTTCCAGAAAATTTATAAAAATTTTGTAGTCCTAAAATATGTTGGTCTTAGTAGCAAACTGTTATCTTCTTGCGTTTTTGGAATACTCTTCAGTCTCAAAATTTTAAAGTTTTGTATTTCATAATTAGAGAAAAACATGGAATGAGAAGTGTGCACAATAAAATTCAAACCATCTACTTAAAATATGCGTTTTCAATAACAATGACATAAAAGCTTACTCTATTCAATTTCTTTATAAAACTAAATTATTTTGCTTTTAGCAGAGTACTAAAAACTAACAACATCCTTTAAAATACAATGGAAGCAAGAAATCAATTTGTTAATTAAATAAACATCTATTCAGCATTTATTATTGCTTCCAATAAGAAGGCAGAAACCACACAGAATTCCGAGAGAGCTATTAACTGTAACAGAGGATTGGCATAACAAGAGATTGGTAGTAAGAAGTAAAGAAAACTCTCACATTATAGGGATAGCGGATAGAAGAAGCACCGATTCTAGGCCCAAGGAAGAGGTGCCCTAGGCTTACATTCAGGCAGAGATGTGGTTGTGATTCGTACAGCAGAACCTGCTGGAAATTTACCCTCAGTGGTACCAGAGAAGGCTATTCAAAGTTTGGTTTCACTCTGCTTCAAAATCACCAGAGGGGCATTAGAAGCAGCTGCTGTCCAGGTTGCAGCCACTACAGCAAACCTCAAAGTCAAGAGCTAGAGAAGCTGTGTGTGCTGCAGAGACATCACAAGAACAGCACCACAAGCAAGAAAGAGAGGAAAGGCAAGTCAGAAATTCAGAAGGGTCTGAGCTCTGAGTCATCCTACATAATAAAAGTCTAATACGCTAAGTGCCTTGTCAACTGGTCAGACAAGCTTAATATAATATAATCTAAATCAAAACTTAATATAATAATGATATTCTAAAGCCACATAACTGCTATGATGTGCACTGACCACCAGGGGCAGACAATCAACTGGTTGATCAGTCGCTATGACATGCAATGACCACCTGGGGGCAGACACTCCGACAGGTAGTTAGCTTGCTGCTGGGGTTCAGCCGATTGGGACTGAGCCCTGGAGCCCTCCTTTGGTACCTCACTAGCTGGCTAACCTCCCACATCTCTCCCTGGCCCTGCTTGTGCACCAGTGGAGTTCCTCGGCCTGGCCTGTGCCCTCTCACAATCCGGGACCCCTCGGGTGATCTCAGAGAGTTACTTTTGGCCTGATCCCGTAGGACAGGCCAAGGGACCCCATTGGTGCACAAATTCATGCACTGTGCCTCTAGTTGGAATATATTAGAAAAGTGCATTGGGAAGGGGAAGGAAAAGGGGGAGGAGCATGATGGGGGTTGAGTAATAACAGTTACAAGATTTGCCTTACAGGAGTGTATTGGCCATGAGGTCAATAAGCACATTTGTCAGATGTGGTTATAACAGGGTGGGTGACCAGGGGATTCATGGGTATTTGGCCAGAGAAGGAACAGGGTTTAGCCTTGTTAAATTTGACAACTTCTTTGGTTTTCATTCTGTGTGACATGAGGAGCAATTTGATGATTTAAGCAAATGAGTGGCATATTATTTAAAGGTGTCACACTGGACATTCTTATGACTGAGTGTCAGGGAAAATGAGGTAGAAATTTTGCAAACAACAAAATTAGAAAATTTTAGTGCCATAGCTTGACACTGATTTTGTGTCAGATATTTCTAGGGCTCACCAATATTTCTGCCCCCCCCCTTTTTTCCTGATCCCAGATATACTACATTTTCTGGCCTCTCTTTTTGTTAGCATAGCCATATTACTGATTTTGGAGGGGAAAGAATGTGATATTTGAAGGATATTGTTGCCTTGAAATGATTCACTGCCTAAACTAAAACTAGATGAGCAACTTACAGATACACAATAATAAACTCAAAATGCATAAAAGACTTAACTGTAAGTTGTGAAACCATATCATTCCTAGAAGAAAACATAGGCAGTAAAATCTCAAACATCTTGCCTAACCATGGTGGTTCAGTGGCTGAACATCAACCCATGAACCAGAAAGTCATGGTTCAATTCCTGGTCAGGGCACCTGCTTGGGTTGCAGGCTCAATCCTCAGTATGGATGTGCAAAAGGCAGCTGGTCAATGATTCCCTCTCATCATTGATGTTTCTATCTCACTCTCATTCTCCCTTTCTCTCTAAAATCAATAAAAATAATTTTTAAAAATCTGACATCTCTTGTAATAATATTTTTGCCAATATGTCTCCTTGAGCAAGGGAAACAAAAGAAAAAAAATAAACAGATGGTACTACATCAAATTAAAAAGCTTCTGCACAGCAAAACAAACCATCAAGAAAATGAAAAGGGAACCCACTGCATGGGAGAACATAATTGTCAAATTCTATAAATAATTTCTAAAACAACACCAGGATGACAATTCAATAAAGATGGGCAAAGAACCTAAATAGACACTTCCCCAAAGAGAACATACAGAAAACCAAGAGGCATATGAAAATGTGCTCCAGATCACTAATCATCAGAGAGATGCAAGTTAAAGTTACAGTGAGATATCATCTCACACATGTCACAATGGTTGTCATTAATAAACAAATGACAAGTGCTGGTAAGAATTTGGAGAAAAGAAAATGATTGTGCACTGTTAGTGGGACTGCATATGGGTGAAGCCACTGTGGGAAATGGTATGGAGTTTCTTCAAAAAATTAGAAATGGAACTGCTATTTAGCCCAGGGATCCCACTTCTGGTGATACATCCTAAGAATACTGAAATACTAATTACAGACAGGATAGGAAAACTGTCCAAGTGCCCATCAGTAATGAGTGGATAAAAAGGGTTGTCGGTTCAGTTCCTGGTCAGGTTACATACCTAAATTGTGGGTTTGATCCCTGGGAGGCAATGGGTTGATGTTTCTCTCTCTCTCACATCTATGTTTCTCTCTCTCTCTCTCTCTCTCTCTCTCTCTCTCTCTCTATCTCTCTCTCTCTCATATCAGTAAAACCCTATATCCTCAGGTGAGGATTAAAAAAAAAAGCTGTGGTACATTTACACAATGGAATTCTACATGGCTACACAGCTATAAAAAGGAAGAAAGTCTTATCCTTTGCGACAGCATGGCTTGACCTGAAGATTATGCTAACTGAAATAACCTAATCTGAGAAAGACAAATGCCATATGATCTCACTAATATGTCAAATCTAATAAACAAAATAAAATGAAGAACAAAGTAGAAACAGAAGCATGGAACAGACTGACAAATATCAGAGGGAAGAGGATGTGGGAGGGACTGGATAAAAGAAGGTGAAGGGGCTAGCCAAAGAACATATACATAAAGCTTATGAACATAGGCAACAGTGTGGTGAAGGCCAGGGGAGGGGGGTGCGCAGGCTGAGTGAGATGGGAAAAGAGGAGGGGAAGGAGGGACATGACGCCTGAAATGATGTCAACAATTACATATATCTAATCTAATAAAAGAGTAATATTGAAATTGATCATTTCTACGGTATGCCTAAGCCACGCCCACCAGCCAATCAGAGCAGATGTATGCATATTAACCCAGCCAAGATGGAGGCCGGCAGTCACAAAGCTAGAGTAAACAGGCAGCTTCTGTTGCAGCAGGGGTAAGCTGTCTGCCGGCCAGGCTGGGCCTCTCTATGCTCCAGGCAACATACTTGCAACATTGTTGCAATTATAGAAGCCTCGGAGCTGAAGCAAACAGTAGGCCTGGGCGTGACTACTAAGGCAACATTCTTTCAATTATAGAAGCCACGAGCTGAAACAGACAGGAGGCCTAGGCAGGTAATGAAGGCTTCGTTACCTGCCTAGGCCTCGGCTTAAACGAACAGTATCAATTATAGAAGATAAATAAACCCCAGAAACCTGCTTCCAGCCAGCCTTGCTGGGACATTGGGTCAATGGGAGCTGTGGGTAGCCTGAAAACAGCCCTCAGCCCTACACCCAGGCTGGCCAGGTACCCCAGTAGGGACCCAAAACCTGAAGGGGCTGTGGGCAGCCTGAAAATTCTTAGACCCTCACCCAGGCTGCCCAGGCACGCCAGCAGGTGGACATCCCCAGAAGGGTCCCAGACTGCGAGAGGGCACAGGCCAGGCTGAGGGACCTCCCGAGTGCACAAATTTTTGTGCACAGGGCCCCTAGTATATATATGATTGTGATAATTTTTTAATGGTCAGATTGAAAATCTGAACATCTGTTATGGGGGGAGATCGCTTAGAAGACAGACCTAATGCATTTAAGCCTGTATCTCTGACTGCAGTGACTGGAAGGAATCAGAATAATGTGTGTTGTTTGTCTTCAGCCAGCTAATATGAAAAAGGAATGAGTGTGGGTAAGAACTAACCATTCTTTAACAGTGATCAAATGAAACAGAGACTCACTATTCAAAGGCCTTGCAACTGGAAAGGATGAGAGCTACTGGACCCCGATAACAAGCAATGAGACTAAAATGATTTTGAGCAACAAAGGGCAATAAAACTAAGTTGAATCAAGTATTTCAAGTATGAATCAAAATGAGATAAAGGGTTTCAAAATAGCTGCCATTTGAGAAAGAAAGGCAAGGAAGTAATAGAGACTTTGTGAATCGGATCTAGGAAACACCTTTGAATATGGAAACTCACCTGCAAAACTGTGTAGAAGCAAACACTGGAAGCTTGTGAAAACCTTTAGGAAATGGTATTGCCAATTGAATCTCTAACCTAGGATGAAAAATAACCTTAGGTCAGTGATTTTCAACCTTTTTTATCTCATGGCACACATAAGCTAATTGCAAAAATTCTGTGGCACACCAAAAAGTATTTTTTTCAATCTGTAAAAAAAATAGCCCTAACTGGTTTGGCTCAGTGGATAGAAAATTGGTCTACAGGTTGAAGGGTCCTGGGTTCGATTCTGGTCAAGGGCATATACCTTGGTTGTGGGCACATCCCCTGTAGGGGGTGTGCAGGAGGCAGCTGATCCACCTTTCTCTCGCATCGATGTTTCTAACTCTCTATCCCTCTCCCTTCCTCTCTGTAAAAATAATCAATAGCCTAACTGGTGTGGCTCAGTGGTTGAGTGTCAACCTGTCAAGCAGGAGACCCTGTTTAGATTTCTGGTCAGGACATATGCCTAGGTTGTCAGCTGCACCCCCAGTGGAGGGCACACAGGATGCAGCCAATTGATGATTCTCAACCTTTGATTTCTCTTTCCCTCTTCCTTCCTCTCGGGAATCAATAAAAACAGATTTCTTAAAATAGCTACATTTGCATCAGATGGCTTTTGTGTTGGCTTTGGTCACTTTTTTTATTTGACAATCTAAGAAAAAAGAGGTCAACATACTCCTGACTAAATAGTCAGGTATTGCCTGTTATAAAAATTACTAGAGGTTCAGTGCACAAAAATGTGTGCACTGGGGGGGGGGGGTCCCTCAGCCCAGCCTGTGCCCTCTCGCAGTCTGGGAGCCCTTGGGGGATGTCCACCTGCTGGCTTAGGCCTGCTCCCTGGCAATAGGACCTAATCTGGCAGTCAGACATCCTTCTGGCAGCCTGGGAGCCCTCGGGGGATGTCCACTTGCCAGCGGGGAGCTGGCCTAAGCTGCATTTGGACATCCCTAGCGCTGCTGAGGAGGCAGAAGAGGCTCCCACCACCTCTCTACTGGTAGCCTTCAGCCTGGTTTATGGCTGAGCAGAGCTCCCCTGTGGGAGTGCACTGACCACCAGGGGCAGCTCTTGTATTGAGTGTCTGCTCCCTGGTGGTCAGTGTGTGTCATAGTGACCAGTCATTCCAGTGGTTCTGCTATTAGGGTCAATTTGCATATTACCCTAATAAAGCAATATTTGCTTTATTATATAGGACTAGAGGCCTGGTGCACGAAATTCGTGCATAGTGAGGTTGGGGGGGCAGGCAGGCGTGGTGGTCCCTCAGCCCAACCTGCACCCTCTCCAATTCAGGAGCCCTCAGGGGATGTACTACTGATGAACCACTTCACGTGGTTCTCTGCTCTCTGCGGGGCCTGTCTGCTCCATACCACAGGGATGGACAAGTAGGCCCTGCTGTGTGCTGCCTGCAAGTCCAATTGCCTGCTCTCTGGTTGCCCCACTTGCCTGCTCCCACGTTGGCACCACCACCACCCAGCAGGCCCTGCTGTGTGCTGCCTGTGGGCCCCACTTGTCTGCTCAGGGGTCGCCACAGAGACTGCCCAGAGATTGCTTGCTTCCCCATTGCAGCCCAGCAGGCCCTGATGGGTGCTGCCTGTGGGTCTGATTGCCTGCTCCAATGTTGCCATCACCACTGCCACCACCCAGTAGGCCCTGCTGGGTGCTACCTGCAAGCCCAATTGCCTGCTGGGCTCATGTTGCTGGGGTGATGCTGCCAGCATCCTCTCAGCCACTATGGGCACAGCCATCTTTGTCGTAGAGTGATGGCTAATTTACATATTACTCTTTTATTAGATAGGATAGAGGCCTATCTAATAAAGGTAGGGGCTGGCTGGTTTTCCCTGAAGGGTGTTCCAAATCAGGGTTGGGTCCCACTGGGGGTGACTGGCCAGCTTGGATGAGGGGCTGAGGGCCATTTCCAGGCTGGCCAAGCCCCCCAGCAAGGGACCTTCACCCCATGAGGGTGTGGCCATCCTGGGTGAGAGGTTGATGGCTGTTTGCAGGCTGGCTACAGCCTCCAGTGACCCAAGTTCCCAGTGAGGCTGCTGGAAGCTGATATCTTGGGTTTATTTATCTTCTATAATTGTAACTTTGTTGCTTTGAGTGGAGGCCACAGCCTGCCTAGGCAGGCAGCTTCCTCCATCACCGGAGCAATGAAGCCTCCTTTTTGCTCTAGCTCTGTGGCTGCCAGCCGCCATCTTGGTTGGGTTAATTTGCATATGGTCACTCTGATTGGCTGGTGGGCATGGCTTGGGATGCAGCAGAGTGATACAATTAGCATATTAGTCTTTTATTAGATTAGACGGAAGCACACTGTTTGAAAATGTCTGCCTCAAACAATTCAAGCATGAAAAAAACATCTGGGCCCCCAAATGTGCATGTGTAGGAAGGAGGCTGCAAACCCTAGAACCATAGAAAAGCTATAGCACACCAAGGAGGGAATTCTTTCTAACACCCACTTTCCATGTGGCTAAGGGAGATAAAGGAAACAGAAGAGTTTCCCAAGGTCAAATTAAGGTCTAATCAGGGACTCTCTCTTACAGAAAGGAACCTCACAAGGAAGAACAGCTACATTTTAGTAGGAAGCTATAAATCATATGAAATTGTTTTGATATTCTTCTTCCACTTTTAAAAATATTTTAAGAAAATATTACATATAGGGCATTTTGTTGTATGCCATCTTTTTGTAGAGAGACAAACATAGCATAGCATAAATTTATCTATGTACCCCTCATCATCATTATTTATTTTGCAAAGAAAAGGATAAATGTTTTAAGGTAATTATACATAGAAATATCAGGGTTAATCAATACACAGAATTGTATGGTTTAAAATGAGGTGTTTTTTTTTTTTTTATTTTAGTCCAATTCTATATAATAAATGGCTAATATACAAATTGCTGAATGGTAGAATGGCTATGATGCACACTGACCACCAGGGGGGAGACACTCAACGCAAGAGTTGCTCCCTGGTGGTCAGTGCACTGCTCCCACAGGGGGAGCGCAGCTGAGCCCAATGCCGGGCTCATGGCTGGCAAGCACAGCGGTGGTGGCGGGAGCCTCTCTTGCCTTCTCAGCAGTGCTAAGGCTAAGGACCCCTCAGGAGGATGTCCAACTGCTGGCTGGCAGTCGGACATCCCCTGAGGGGTCCTGGACTGCAAGAGGGCACAGGCCGGGCTGAGAGACCACCCCTCCCCACTCCAGTGCACGAATGTTGTGCACCAGGCCTCTAGTATAGAAATATTTGTCCATTCTAAAAATAAATTCCAGGCCTAGTATTTCTACTTTGGTATGTTTCTGTTTTATTATAAATAAAGGCGAGTTCATCTGTCCTTAGATAATAGCTCAGAAGCCCTAGAAACTGCCTGTTTATATTATTTCTTCTCTCCTTCTTCTTCATAAACCTTTCCAACAGAGTGAAGGTACATTTTGGTTTTATTAGGTCATAAAACTTGGTGCAATACATCTCTCCCTTTTAAGAATTGTCTTGAGAACATTTTAATTGCATTTCACTGTGCCTGGATGTCAGATCTGCTCTTTTATGACCAACTCTTCAAACCTTACTCATTATTCTTCTCAGTTCCCCTACTAATAAGCAATATTGTATTTCTTAACATCTTTTGTCAGTTCCAAAGCTGTTAACTTCTCTGAGCAAGTATTTTTGCTTGTGTTTGCTCATGTTTAACCACAGACTTCAATAGCACTTCAGATTCATTTCCTAATTCTTTTCTGCATCTCTATTTTTTACTGTGACAAATTTCCTTTGTTTATTTTCTCTTGCCTGAAAAACTCATCTACAGTCATTTTGAAAGGTATGCTCAATAAAATAATCTATATTAATTTGTGTTCAATTAAAGATTTGCACAAATTAATTATACCAATTAAGATGTTACAATTCTTTGATGGTTAACATTGTAGAAATGTTACAGAACGCAGCTGGTAGTTGAATACAATATGGAAGTAGTGCTATTAGGAATGGGGGTGCAGTTTGAAGGTGTTTGGGAAAGAACTGAGGACAAATAGACCATAACTAAGTTCTGAAAGGCAATGGGGACCTTTGTTCATGCCGAGTAGGGTAACTTAGAGACAATAAAAAACTAAAGCTATGTTGTTTTGTTATTGGTATTGCTTCTGTTTGCTTTCCTCTGTATCAAGCTTATGGATGTTCCAGAAGATATTTTTTTCCTTTAAAAATGTATATTTTTATTGATTTTAAAGAGGAAGGGAAAGGGAGATAGAAATATCAATGATGAGACAGAATCATTGATCAGCTGCCTCCTGCCCACCCCACACTGGTGATCGAGCCCACAACCTGGTCATGTGCCCTGACCTAGAATATAACCATGACCTCCTGATTCATCTGTTGATGCTCAACCACTGAGTCATGTCCACTGAGCAGATTTTTCTTTCTTTATCTACAAAACTGTTTCTGTGAGGTGAAATTTGAGACTTCAGGAAGGGCAGTCTGTAGTAGTGACTGAGGAGATACTTCCTTAAACCTCCTGATGAAATGCACAGCTCTACAGGCAGTTAATGAGGAGTCTGAACAGTGCAGAACACTCCTTGATCCTCTAGGATGGAGATATGTGCAATCAATATATTTCAGAATTACATGCAAAGGGAAGCCAAAGGCTGGGTTACTTGGAAGTTAATAATTACATAGCTACTAGAGGCCTGCTGCACAAAATTTGTGCATGGGTAGGGTCTCTATGCATGGCCGTGATCAGGGCTGATTGGGGCATTTTGGATGCCAGCCAGGGCTTTCCTTTCAAGTGCCGGATGGGGTCTCCCTTCCCCGGCTGCTGGCTGCCATCTGCTGGCTGAGGCCTCCCTTCATTCTGCACACCCTTTGGTGGTCAGTCCACAACATAGCAAGTGATTGGTTTCCTGGTCAAACTCCCGCAGGGACAATTTGCATATTAAGCTAATATGTGTATATATATATATATATATATATATATATATATATATATATATATATCCTATTGACTGTGATATCCACAACTGGGGATTCAAAGAACAGAGAAGCCAGAAGGACTGCATAAGAGCAAAAAATGGAAGACAAAGAATGTGGCTTATCTTTGCCTCCACTGGAAGTGAAGGATTAAAACTGATTAAAAAAATAAATTGAGATTTGGTTCACTACTTCATTTATTATCTATATCTGTCCTATATATGTCTTTCAATGTCTACATATCTATATTTATATTATCCTTCTTAAATATAGATATGTAGGGCAAGCTATTCAGGGCAATGAGAGAATGACAGAAAACACACAATTAAATGTAACTGATTCTGGGGAGATGTACTTGAAGGTTGCCTAGGCAGAGTTAAGCAACTTGACTCAGCACTGTTTTATTTGAAGTACACTTAACATTTGGTTAAGTGTTAAATCTTTTCTCTTTCAGATCTCTTGGGATATAAAATGGTTTAATTTAATCATTGTTCTTTTATTTTTCTTTTATTCTTTTATTAATGAGGTTTCTATTAAATGCAAAAGGCCGATGTTATTTATTTATATTAAAATTGATTTCATCAAAATAAAAAGCTTTGCACAGCAAAAGAAATCATCAACAAAATAACAAGAAAGTCCACTGCATGGGAGAATGTATTTGCCAATGTTATCACTGATAAAGGTTTAATCTCCAACATTTACAGGGAACTCATACAATTTAACAAAAGGAAGACAAACAATCCAATCAAAAAATGGGCAAAAGACCTAAATAGATACTTTTCTAAAGAAGACATAAGGAAGGCCAAGAGACTTGAAAACATGCTCAGAGTCACTCATCATCCGAGAGATGCAAATCAAAACAACAATGAGGTACCATCTCACACCTGTCAGAATGGCTATCATCAACAAATCAACAAATGACAAATGCTGGTGGGGATGTGAAGAAAAGGAAACCTTCCTTCACTGCTGGTGGGAATGCAGACTGGTTCAGCCACTGTGGAAAACAGTATGGTGTTTCCTCAAAAAATTAAAAATGGATCTCTCTTTTGACCCTGCGATCCCACTCCTGAATATATCCCAAGAAACCAGAAACACCAATCAGAAAGGATATATGCACCCCTATGTTCATAGCAGCACAATTTACCATAGCTAAAATTTGGAATCAGCCTAAGTGCCCATCAGCAGATGAGTGGATTAAAAACTTTGTTATATTTACACAATGGAATACTATGCTACAGTAAAAAGGAAGGAACTCCTACCATTTGCAACAGCATGGATGGAGCTGGAGAGCATTATGCTAAGCAAAATAAGTCAGTCAGAGAAAGATAAATGTCACATGATCTCACTCATTTGTGGATTATAATGAATAACATAAACCAATGAACAGAAACAGATCTATAGACACAAGCATTGATAAGACCCTCAAACCTCAGAGGGAAGGTAGGGGAGGGCTGGGGTAAGGGGGAGAGATCAACCAAAGGACTTGTACACATGCATATAAGCATAAGTGATGGACACAGACAACAGGGGGTGAGAGTGAGGGCAGGACTGGGGCGATGAAGGGACAATGGAAGGATAAGGACACATTTGTAATACCTTAATCAATAAAGGGAAAAAAAGAGAAATCTAATTCCCTACTCTCTTGGAACTACCATTCTAAGGGAGAGGAAAGAGATGATAATTATATAACACATGTCTTATGTATAGAAGCACATGTATGTGTATGTGTATGTGTATGTATACTATGTATATGTATATTTTGTTGTTGCTTTTACATAGAATGTCCAAGAAGCAGTAACTCTGGAGCAATCATATTTAGCAGCGAGCTGAATGATGTAAGCATCCTGGTCACAACCATCCTGGGGTAAAAGTACTTATTCTTATCTCAGGAGACAGCAAGTAAGGCTCTGAGATAGGAATGCACAGAGTGCGTGTGAGTGTGTGTGAGTGTGTGTGAGTGTGTGTGTATGTCTAATATCAAGGGACCATCTGGCAAGAGCAAGGACTGTGGAGATAATGCCAGGAGATAGATTCAGAAGATGAAGATAGGCGAAAGGATAAGGATACTACGATCCAGATTAAGGGTCTCAAATTTTTATTTTGAATAATATGGAATGCTTTAGATGTTCTTAAGGAGAGGACAAGAATATCCTGAACAAGAATAGACTGAGTAGTGCCAGAGGAGGAAATCAGAACCATCAGAGCTCATTGTTATGGGCCGTGTAAGAGTTGCACTGGTAGAGAGGGTAAGACAGTCAGATTTTTTAACTAAACGGAAGACAGAGCCTACAGAATTTGTCAGTGCTTTGAGTGTAGGGTAAAACAGAACTAAGATCATCAAAGGCAACAATTGCATTGTTTTTGTAAGAAGTACGAAGAATTGTTGCCCACGTCATAAAAAAAAAATTACGGTTTAATTTTTCTAAAAAGAAACTGGTGGAAAATTGATATACACATAAACTTAACATTCAAAATGATAAAATCAGATTATATTACATGAGAACTCTTTAACCTAGAGTAGAATTAATAGTTTTATTTTTCCTTAGAATAAGTTTAAATAACTTGTGAGGTAAATAGACTATCACTCTCTTTTTACTGGATATGCCATGGAGGTGACAGGTAGGGGTGGGGAAGGAGATGCATTGGAAATCTAGGCACATATACAACAATATTGCTTAAACTTCTGTAAAATTATTTTGCCAATCAAACAAAATTATCCGACAATTTATAGTCACTGATGAGTAGTTAAGTCAAATCAGAACAGATTCATCATTCTGGAAACTAATCACACATTGCCTCTTATCCAAAGGATGTACATAGTAATTGATAGTACTAATTTGCATAATGAGAAGATCTTTAAGATGTACCAGAAAAAATCATTATTTTTGATAATGTTGGTGCCTTCAATTAAATTATAAATCATTTAATTTAGTAATATGAACCCATAAGTTTATTAGAACATAATGTTTAAAATAAAATGAACTACCAAGTGAGTTTAAATTTACAATAAAACATTTGATCTATTGTTTAAAGGTAATTCAATTTAGCATAACCAAAAAAAGATTCATTAGGTGATTTAGAACTATTATTTATCTTTTCTGGTATTTCATGTTAGTTTTTAAAATAAAGTTTTTGTTGACGTGTAACTTCAATCCAGGCAGTGACGTTATTGTAACACTCAACTTTTCTAAGGAAAAGAAATACAAGTTATACACAAAGTTAGGAAGAGTAACAAAATTTGTGATTTACTTATAAATAGTAGAATTGTTAAAATAAAATTGTACTATAGATAAATATGCACTAAAGAACATGGAAATCTTTCAGAGTGTGTTCATTTCCTTTGAAAAGAGTTCTAAAATTCTTAGTTTAAGAAATATATAATTTTTAGAAATTGTTATATATATTTCCAGACTGTCTTCTAGAAAATAGTAAAATTCTACACTTCTACCAGCATATGTTAGTTTCTATTTGTCCACAATTTTACCAACACTGATTGGTCAGCCAATTGATAGGTAACAATTGCCTAGTGTTTTAACTGGCACTGATTTCATAAACTGGTCTCATTATGGGTGAGGCCAAATACTTATCTACTGGAATTAAATCTTTGCTGGTTTGCCTTTGTATATTTTTAGGTCATTTCCTATTTGCTCGTTATCCTTCTCATTGATTTATAAGAACTTTTCATACATTAAGAATATTAATCTTTTCGTTTTCATTTATATGGTAATCATGGTGCCTGATTTTATTTGTTCTTCAATTAAAGCTAGTATCTTTTTTTCTACATAGCTTAATTTTGCACAGTGAAAATAATGCTTTTATGTTTGTCCAGCAACCTCTTTCCTGAAGTGGGTCCCTGCTATCAGCTCTTCCTTAATGAACAAGAACCATAATCATATGGTATAGAACTAGATGTCTTCAGCATAAATCCAATGTCATGTGGAATCCCAAATATGTACACTGTTCATTTGGAGCCATAAGAGAGGAAAATTTATAGGAGAATAGGAAACTGCAAGCCATGATCTTCAATGCCAATATTCTTGTCCATTTTCAATAAAGACAATGAGAGGCATGTTTTAGAAGACTGCCTACCCCTTGAGAAAGAGATAGTGTTTTCCAGACATTTAGCTTTCCTGAAGGTCTGTCTCTTATACCTGCATCTCATTTCAATGAAATTTTCCTTTCTCTTTTTATTAATTCTAATTTATGCAAATGCCTATATTTTATAGCTACAATCACAGTCAACACATGTGTTAATAAAGTCTGTGCTCTGTCCATGTCTGTCCAAGGAAATTAGGACCTGCATCCGTACTCTGTATAACAGAGCTCTGCACCACCACTGGAAAAGGCTGATACATGAAGCAAAATTACAAAAAGGTGTGTATAAACTAGCTAGTGATGGATTTTATTAAAGGTACCCTGGTTTAAATGGAAATAAAAATCAGTAATGAATCCTAATGGAGTGAGAATAGTGAAAAATTCTCCAACTGGTTTGTAAATAATTTATCCTGTTTTATGCTGAGAAAAGAGCTTAATAATAAATTGTTTCCTTCACTTTATACTTCATGCCCAATTAAAGTGATAGATTGGTGAGATGTGTAGCCAAAAATAGGATTCTATGACTGTGTGTATCATTTATATTGTAACTTTGCTTCATGTATCAACCTTTCCCAAAAGAGAAATGCTCCCTGAATTCCTGGCTACAAGTCTATAGGGGAAAAAATAATAATTGTGAAAAATTATAAAATCCCATTCATCCAAATCTAGGACTACTAGATTTTAAATATGAAAACTAATGGTACATTTTGACTGGCAGTAGTCAAAAATTTATGTTGCTACAATTTTTGTGTAGCTTAAATGCATTGACTTTTTTTTTAGAAGACCTGGAATCTGGCAATTGAAATGAGAAGGTAAGGAAGATATTAGAAATTCTGGCATCTTAAAGGGTATTTCCCTCTACATCAGCGACTTCCAAGCTTTTTCAACCCATGGCGCAACATAAACTAATTACTAAAATTTTGCGGCACACAGAAAAATATATTTTTGCAGAGCTGACAAAAAAAATCAGTATAATTTTTATTCTTTCACACCAAATAGCTATCGTTGTGATGCCTGCTGTCATTTTTTAAATTTGAGAATCTAAGGGAAAAGAGGTCAGTACCCCTGACTATATAGTCAGGTACTGTGTGTTGTAAAAATCCTTGCAGTATACCAGTTGAAAGTCGCTGCTCTACACCTAACTTTCCAGCCCTTAGCACGTTCTGACCCAGTGATGTTCGCATTCTAAAGCCAGGGAAAGTCGGAGGATGGGGGCCCTATGTATGTTTCCTGCAGCTTGTCTCTGTCCTTAGTCTCTCAATCGTAGCCTGATGTGAGGGACCATTAAGTGCATAACAATGCAGGAAGGTGGGGCCCTATGCCATCTTGTTCCTAAGCAACAGGAGCCCACAGGCCTTTTCCCTCCTGGGCTACAGGCAGCTGTTTAGAACGAGCGTTCTAGCTGTGCTGAGGATGCAGCAAGCAAATGCGAAATTGCAGGATCATACCTTCTTTGGGTTTCAATATTGGTTCCCAGGAATGAATGTAATAGAAATCTCGCTGGTGTTTCAGGAAGATCGTATTGTCAGGAGACCCCATGGTCTATTAAACAGGGCTACCTCTGCCTATTCAAACATTCACAGTATGAAAGCTCCTTTCAGAAATCTGCCTACAGAATAAGAAAGTCAATAGTGCTTTACCTAAAATAGTCTCTTCACCCACCGGTTCTGTCTGAGTGAAGCCCTGATTTGTTGAGATTTTTGAGAAGAAATATCCATGAAGCAGTCCCTAATTGTCATGGCAGGAGCTTCAGAATGTGGAAATTAGCTCATTAATTGGTTGATATGTAAAAACTCATGTTCTAGTATAATAGTTCTAGTACAATTTACCTGACAACCCAGCAGCAATTGTCCTCAAAGGATATATTGCATCTGTGAGTTGCTAGTTCAGAAGTGGTATCCTTCTGTTCTAGGAATAAAATATGGTTGCACTCTGGAGAATTCTGTGAATCCCACGTTGATTCATTTCACTTTTATTTTTCTTCTTAGTACTGTACTTCTATTTTTCATTACTGTTACACATAGAGCATGTTGACATCATTTAATCAATAGATAACAAGATGAGAATTGTGTATGCCTGATTCTCAATATAATTATGTTTCTCCTGAGGACTTTGTAAGCTATAAGGAAGATCCCATGGCATCAAATCTGTATGTGGTAGGGAGATAAGATAGTGTTTTCCCTCCCATTCAGAAAGTCTGACTGCTCTGTCTCTCTCCACCTCTCTCCCTTCTTCCACTCTCTCTAAAAATCAAGAGGGTAAAATATCCTCAGGTAAGGATTAATAAAAAAAAAGTTTATATCATATATTCTTAGGTAAAACATACATGAAAAATTTCAGTAAGATGATTCAGAAAGAATCAATATCTCTTAATACACCAGCAACTTCTTTAAGAGCTGTTATCTTATCTCTCTCTCTCTCTCTCTCTCTCTCTCTCTCTCTCTATATATATATATATATATATATATATATATATACAGAATATATATATATATATATATATATATATATATATATACAAAATCTATATATATATATATATATATATATATATATATATATATAGAGAGAGAGAGAGAGAGAGAGAGAGAGAGAGAGAGAGACAAAGAGA